>CABFWB010001931.1:110586-132116 GCA_902151455.1 Timema bartmani | reverse complement strand
GACCCTTAGGAGCATCCTTGTGATCCTCATTTGGGTCACGACCTAGGGTTTGTGAATCGTTGCTGTAGATACTTTCATATATTCATACGTCAAATAATGTGATATGGAGAGATCACTCTAGACAAATCGTATCAATGACTATAAAATAATGAGAATAATGTAGTTTCATTTGTTAAATATTGAGAAGAATACATTTTTAACATGTTTTTTAATTTAAACCTATCTTCTTCCTGTGATTAAACTATACAAAGCAAATAGAAAATTGAGAGAACATAGAGGGCAATTTTGTTAAAAAGGCACTTTTAAAATATATACACTTTTTTCGGTCAACTTTGATTTAATTTTACTTTATTATTAATATTATTTTATAGTTATTGATATTATTATCTATCAAAAGTGACAGCTGTAAATCACTTGATTTGAAGTATAAATATAAGAAAATTGTTTTAGTGAATTTTTAACCCGGTCAATAAAACTTCTGTTTCATCTAAATCAGTATGTAGGTACGGTAACTTGGAGAAGGGAAATATTTTTATTTAAAACTACAGGTGATACGTGTTGTAACCAACTTAGCTAATTAGCTCAGCGCCAGCGGGCTTGACTGATATGCTTGATTTTGACCCGAAAATTCACAATCCAGTTTGGGCGCGCTGGAACTGGTTTACCCCATTTGTAATTTCCTTGTGTTATTTTCTCACACCTTTTAGTTGAGGGTGAATACATTTCCTTAAAATTAAACTTCCATATTCTGTATCAATAAATTAGTGTAAAACAAAAAAGGTAAATAAAACATATGTTTTGACATAAATTAGGATTTAATTTTTACAGTAATTTATTGGTGAAACAAAATTGTTAAGCGCTGCGGTGACCGAAGTGTTTAAAGCCAAAGACTTGCACTGCGTTTGTTCACCGTTAATGGGATTTTTGGCGATATACATCCGGTCGGGTGTACTATAGAGTAGTCTTACTCATTACCTACTTAAGTTACGCACTATCCGTAGTGTGAAACGGGCTCTTAAACTCTTTAGGATAAAGGTCATTAATAAACCGCCTTTTAAAAGTAGAATGAAAAGTGTTAACATGGATGATTGTAGAAGTAAGAGCTCCGTGACGTTGGCAATCAATACTTGACAAGACTGTACTACAGTACTAGTAAATTGATCAATCGCACTCATTATAAAACTTGTTCTTAAAGGTGGGAATGTAGGGAACGCGAGTTAATGGAAGTATTTTTGCAGTTTTTACTTTTAAAAAAAATATGTTCAAAATAAATCAAATAATTCTCGAATAAAAACAGAAAGTTATATTTTCTACACACGGTGATATCAACAATTGTTGAATATCTGTCAAGGGTGTCCTAGAATTTAATGACAACATTTTATCTTAATTTAAAAAGTTTCTCATCTAATGCCTCTAAGCTCATGACAGATATTCAAGAACTGTTTATATCACCTTGTAGTAAATTAAACGCTTCTGGATAAATATTTTATTTATTTTGACTAAAACATGTTTTTTATTATAAAAACTGCAAAAACACTTATCTTAACTCGCGTTGCCTACATCCCCACCTTAAAGACTATAAATATACATTCGTTTATTAACATATTATGTGTGTGTTTGGTCAAAAATATAATGATAAGGAGGGAACAGTTACCGTAAATTTGGTAAAATCAACTTTTAGATAGTAAAAACTTTATTTTGGTGGTAAAGATTAATAACATTTTAGGTGACCTGGCGGTCTAGGGATAAGGTGTCAGACCTCTGTGCGGGGGTCCGGGGTTGAAACCTCGGTCTCGTAACAGATTTATCTGATTGCCGAACCCTTCCTTCACCTCTGACATGACGTGTATTAATCACAACTTGTGAATGTGTGGTAATGCCAGGCCTCCACCGTGGTTCGGATCCCACGTTAAACTGTAGGTCCTCCATTTCACCTCACAATCACCCTATCATTAAACATTAGCGTAAGTGCGTACAACCCGAACGGGTAGTAAGACGTGGTGATGATAATAATAATAATAATAATAATAATAATAAATAACATTTTACTATAATCACATATTTAAAAAATGATCAGCACACGGGAATCGAATTTTGTACCCTTGACATAGCACACAAACAATTTACCTCTGTGCTATTATCAAATTAGAGGGTAGTTATTTCCTAAACTTCTATAAATCCTGGATAGCTCTGTGTAGAGTTTTGGTGCGTTAAGTTCAAGGTCCCGTGTTCAATTCCCATGTCCAGGTGCTATTTTTCAAATATAAGAAAGTGAATTGATGTGAGTTTATCCGTAACCTAAAGATCATTTCTAACTCTTAAGCTTTGTTATTCATGTACAATAATTAATATAGGCGTTAGTTTTCTACATGTATTGCTATTGTTAATTTATAGGTATTATCAAAAGTCACGGATTCAGATCACATGACTTGACGTATGAATATGTGAAAGTGTATCAAGTAGCTTTTCTAGTTGTCAGATAAGGCTCTTACTCTGATAATTTAACTGAAGTATAATCCTTTCAAGTCTTGTTTTTCCTGGCAAAAACACACTAGCCAACACCATTTAGCTAAAGTAATGTGGCGGAATGCACTTTTCTACAATATATAATTTAATGTTTTGAATCTTAATCGAGCCGTAGTATCTTTGTTCAAATGTGATGCAAAAAAAGAGTGGCTAAGAGCAATTATTTGGAATTCACTAAAAAGTCTTTCAAACGTTACCTTAACCTATTTTGAGAGCCGATTAGATTTAACATATTAATTCACATCTGTTATTTCTTCCGCGTCTTACTATCTGTCCGATTTATATGCATTATAATTATGCGAATGGGTTGGAGATTATGAAGGTTCATTAGATAAAATTCACGCTCATTTGAGCGTAGTGGAGTGGGAACCTATCTATAAAAAAACAAACACAATACACTAAGCGTGAGTTCAAACCCACCATCCCCATTACTGGAAAAACATACTCGATGACCCTGACATTTAGTTCACGTGCCCATCGATGAGGGTCTCAATATGTAGGAATCAAAGTAAGTAAGAGGAAATGTAACAACATGATAAGAAACAAAGTATTTAAAAATATAAGTATCGTTAATGAGCCCGGTAAAGATTCAACCCAAGTCTCCTGAGACCTGTGTAGGTGAGCTGTGTCCTAATCTTGAAATCGTGCACGAGTTGCGGCCCGACTTTTTGAGAGACACGAATTGCGGCCCATTCACTTAAGAGAGAGGTATGAGTTGCGTCCACCTAATTAGCAGTGTTCTTTCTATCGTGCTGTCTTAAATTTCAGATAGAAACTATCATTGTCTCATGTCGACATCCCTCAGTTCTAGTCGTTCAATGATTTTGGCAAAAATTTGAAGGTTTGTTAGGTTAGGTTATGTTATGTTAGGTCAACAACCCAGGCCGCAATTCGTACGAGGCTCTAAAAATGCGGGGTCGCAACTCAACTGTATCTTTAGAGGTAGACAACTCGTACGCCCGCAACTCACCTGTGGCCCTAGAGACAGTCATAAGCTTGGTATTTACATTTAAACTAAATAAAATAAAAACTATTTAAATAATTTAAAAAAATTATAAAAATAGTTGAAAACGCGCAATAAGTTCATTGTATAGTTTTGGAAGTGTGAAAACTAGTCCTTTTCCTCGGAGTCAAACTCGTACCCACTCCTACATAATATGAGTATTACTGCCACAATACCAGGGAAGGGGGGATGGATGGATCACGTGCCTTTCTGAACCGACACGAACCGCCTCCAGAATGACAATACAATGTTTTCCGGGGAGTAAAACTGGCCAAGTCGTAATGAGAGTTCCAGTGGGTTCGTGGGATAGCTAACGTCCAATTTTCAAAGAAAGAACCTTATCTGACAGCAAAGAGAGTTTACCAGATCTACTGTCATGTATTCATATGTCAAGCTATGTGAACTGCAGTTGTCACGTTTGAGAAATCATATCAATACTTGAAATAACTGAAAGGAAAACAGTATAATCGTTTGAAACGTGTTGCTACAGAAGAATGTTGAATATATTATGGATGAAGATGGTATCAAATACAGAATTATTAAGAAAGGCGAATGAAAGAAGGAAACTCCGGAAAGGTAAACAGCAAAGAAGAGTTAAAACATGGTAGATCATATACCCGGACATGATAGTTTTTACGAAGATGATTATTAGTCTATAAAAGAAATTGTGTGATAGAGAAATTTAAGCGATAGGCCAAGATTGGAATACATGGATCAGATAGCTAGCGACGTTGGCAAAATACTGTATAAACAAGTACAACACTTGGCTCAGAATAGACAAAAGTGAAGAGCTGGAGCAAACCAACCGCAAGATTGATGATGTAAATGATTATAAAATAACAGTCGTAATATTGTAAAATGTTATCAATTCTTCCCTCGAAAATATATGTTTGTATTTACTAAAAGGTTCTTCCTATGAAAATAGTACTTTAGACCTTGTCAAGCCACGCACGACACTTCTCTATCTCTCAGCTACTCCAACCTTGTTAAGTATTGAAGGCGTTAACCTACAAAACCTAAGAACCTGAGCTCGATTCCCGTGTCCGGACTATCATATTTCAATTAATTTTTTCAGCACAGCGTCTTACTACCCATTCGGGTTATAAGCTTATGTACTAATTACACTAATGGTACTCGGGATTAGTACGGTTATATTTAGAGGAAGTGTACCCGCATTTGCATGGAGGGAACGTGGAAAACCATTTTGAGAAAACCACCCTCAGTACACCCGACCGAGATTCGAACTTCGATCTCTCCGTCATCAGCAGTCAAGTCTACTGCAAGAGTAGTGCCTTAAGCAATGTGTCCACCGAATCAGTTAATATTTAACTTGAAATTGATTCTAGTATCAGGTTGGCTTCTGGTGAGTACATAATTATATCAGTTAATGATTCATAATGAATCAGTTCACGATGGATTCGTGGGAAAAGTAGTGCTCTTATAATAAATATCAAAATCAAGAAAAGTCTCAATTTTTTTGAGCCTTGTCTGTGCTCTAAAACGTTAAGATTAAGATTTTTGATTCATCGATCCCCATGAAAGTGTTGTTCGATTCCTTGTCAAGTCGATATTTAGTATTCACACATTAGTGTTGCTAAATATTCGAGATTGTACATTATATATGAACGGTAGAGGGTAAATAGGAAGAAAGTCCAATTTTAACTCAAATTGAGTTAGTGCTTCCATCTGTTAGACAATCATGAGACCTCTATAATTCGCTTTAGATAATGGTTAAGAGATATATGTCATATATCAATTACTGATGACCCGTACTTGAGGAAACGGACGCATTCGAATTGCGGAATAAAGTATACTTGTCATTCTGTGTACATGAGATGAGGAACAAACTGTAATCACATTAAACTCCTAACCTAACCTAATATAAATTAACCTAACATAACCTAACCTCCATTTCACATTTTGAACAAAGTCATTATGAATTTAATTTTTACTCCGCAGTTCATGTAAAGGTATTACCAACCTCGGATGAGTTGTTCCGTAATTCGTGTGCACCAGTATTAGTTGTTCCGTAATTTGTGTGCACCAGTATTAGTTGTTCCGCAATTCGTGTGCACCAGTATTAGTTGTTCCGTAATTCGTGTGCACCGCAGGAAACGTGGTTAAGGACGTCAGTATCGTCTATAGACCATTTTGGATAGTAAGACGCTGAGCACGGAAATAAATCAATTGATTAAACTTGTTTGTTACTTAAGGTGGGATGGAAGAGGATGCGAGAAAAAGCCAGTGGTTTTGAAGTTTTCATGGCAACAAATTTTGTAGCAAAAATTAAAAAAAATATTACTCCAGTACAAACATAGAATTTAATTTTCTTCACATGATGACCTCAACATTTCTTGAATATACTCTCTCAATGATGGTCTAGAATTTAATGACAACTTTTTCTATTTAAATCGTTTCTCCTCTAATACCACTATGCACATGACAGGTATTCAGAAACTTTTGATATCAGCATGTGAAAAAAGCCCAACTCTATGTTTCTACTGAAGAAAGATTTTATTTATTTTAACCAAAAAATTGTTTTGCAATAAAAACTGCAAAAACACTGGCCTTTTCTCGCGTCTCCATCCAACCTTGAGGCCCTTGACTCTGTCGAGTGCAAGTCTAAAACCTATATTGTGGGATGGTGGGCAGGAGGGTGAAAGGCGTGGCGTGGCTTCACAACCGACCAAAGTATCCTTACTCACCAACAAGAACAGATGGATCACGGAAACAGTAGATGGAGCTAGCTACCGGACAGGTCTTGCGGAGAAATCATACGTTTGGAAATATCAGTTTTCTCGAGAACGAGTGAAATATTTATGTCAAGATGGGGTGTTAGTGAGCGTGAGTTTAGGGAAGTATTTCTGAAGTTTTTACAGCATAAACATTTTTGGCCAAAATAAATCAAATATTTCTTCTATAGAATCATATAGTTTAGTTTTCTGCACATGCTAATCTCAACAGTCCTTGAATATCTGTCAAGGGGGTCCTAGAATTTAATGACAACTTTTTCTCTTAATTTAAAAAGTTTGTCACCAAATGCCACCATGCTCATGCCAGATATTCAAAAACTGTTGAGATAAGCACGTGCATAAAACTAAACTATATGTTTCTATAGAAATTTGTATTTATTTATTTTGTTCAACAAATGTTTATGCTATAAAAACTGCAAAATTAGCGCACTAAATTCGCGCTCACTAGCACCCAACCTTAACATTTTCAAACACCTCTTCTAAGATAATGTACCGATGTTTATTAATTGCTACATTTTCTTATTTTTTGTTATGAAGCCGGCAGTTTTCTATTGAAAAATGTCAATTTTATCGATATTCGATCACTGTTAAAATTATAGAGGAGGTGTGTTTATAAAAAGTATAGCTTAATCAACATGCTTATAACCTTGAACAAACCATTTCCGAAAGGAAAATTGCAAAACAATAAAAATTCTTGAAGATAACCGTTTGTTTCCATGGGTCTGCATTTCCACGCTAAATGAAAAAGGCCAATCGCTTTAACGCCGTGAGCTATCTAGAGTATGCAACTACTTAAACAGTCACGTGCTTTGGTCAGTATAGGTAATCGGGTTTCAACCTATTTCTGTTCGCGTTACTCCAATTTTCATTTAGTCAGTAGCCTTGCGCTCCTCACAAAAATAAATATTTTCCATCCATCTAATAATTGTGTACGAAATACTGTTCATGCTTTCCCTATTCTAGTGATTTTCGACCCTTTTCAGCCCACGGCACACCGAACAAGGCACTAAAATGGTCAAGACACATCATCAGTGTTTTTTACAGACCATTAAAAAACATGAGTATTAAGATTTTGTCTAAAAGTTAAATAGCTAAAATTCTTATAATGTGTGTTATTTAAAAAAACGTTGATTGTGGAATTATTTTTTTCTCTCGGTTCTTTTTGATGTTCCTCCAAACTCTCGTGGCACTCAAGTTGATAAACTCTGCTCTAATCCATAAGGTCGGTGTTTAATTCTAGCCAGGTGCACTAATGATTGGTCACATTGTAATTTTTACTTTCTCTCGACCCATCTGATAGAAAGTATTGTGCTAGTCAAAAAAATCGAACTCAAGATTTTGATAAATGTCGACGTTTCGTGACCCCCTGAAACCAAAAAAGTTGTTTCATCAATGCCGTTTGTCGGCCTGTCCTTCTGTATGAACCTCGGGATATTGCCTAAACTATTTCACCGATTGGGCTACAACTTGGTATCTGGGTTTTCCATAAGGTCCCCCCGATGGGTAGTTACTGAAGGTCAAAAAGAGATCAAATTAATTTTCTCAAAACTCGCTCTAAAGAATTTGATTACATTTTATATCTGGACATTGTAAACAAGATGGCAATTCTCATTTACCCATGAAAATGTATTTGAGGTTAATTTACATAAAGGAGATTTTCCAATTTTCACCATTCCTCCGCCACTATTTGAGATACAAAATAACTCACTATTAAAAAATTGTAATACTATTAAATATAAAATTCTTTTATTTGAAATATGTATTTTATAAAACCAATAATTTCTGAACTCTAAGCGAATATATATACTTTTATATTCAGGTCTTTAAAAATGAATTTGATTCTTATGATCTTTGGTGGACAAAGATGTTTCTCTTTTCTCAATTGTTCTGTAACGGTGTTCCTAGTTCCTAATGCTTTAGAGTAATTATGTAACAGTGAATATTATTTCATCTATGATCTTTGTTGTAATATTTCTACAACAATGTATATATAGAACTACTATGTTATGATAAAAGCGGGAGAAAATCTGTGCGGTGCGCCGTACCATTTATTATTATTAATGTTTCCAAACAAAAATGGTCAAGATTCCTTAAAATTCATCATTCTGTTGTCTTATCTAATTTTTCACACCTTGTCTTAATTTAACGTTTGCGCTGTACTCATATTTGTAATACTATATTACACATTAGAGATATATCATTTTAGAGGAAATTTACCCACATTTCACTAGAAACTGAGTGGAAAACTAATCAGAAAAAAATCTCAGTACATCCAATTAGTATTTAAACTCAAACCTTTCCATTACAGTTTTTTTTTAAATTCAGCATCAGTGCCGCTGGTCATGATTGGGCCTAGAACTTCAGGGCGAGATAGTCAGGAGGGCTTTTATATTTTAACCCTCGCTCACTTATATATAATTTAAAACTGACACATAAAAACTGGAATCGAGCTCAGTAGCTGTGCCCTAGCGCAATGATGTTATACAACTGGTATATCCACAATCTAGACACTTTTATAGAGAATTGACGAGTAAGACAAATGTTCTGGGTTCGCCTCCCATCTTAAGGTGACATTTATTTTCACTGTATTTTAATGGTAATCAGGGTAATGGACATAATCAACGCTTACCGAATTTTTATCACTGCACCTTACTAACCTATTCACGCTACACACATTGGTGCTAATTACGCTAATGAGTTAGGGATAAGGAAGGTTGAATTTAGGGTAAGTATACTGGCATTTGAATTGGAAGAGAGTGGAAAACTATTTTAGGAAAAATCGCCATCAGTACACCCGACCGGGATTCGAACCCCGATATCCCTGTCATCAGTAGTCTAGGCTATTTCGAGAGTGACGCCTTATACCATGCCACCACCGAAT
This sequence comes from Timema bartmani, assembly GCA_902151455.1. NCBI lineage: Eukaryota > Metazoa > Arthropoda > Insecta > Phasmatodea > Timematidae > Timema > Timema bartmani. Next base: position 122,953 of record CABFWB010001931.1, on the reverse strand, counting down.
CAGGTAAGTGCATTAATTGAGTAGATATGAGGAAGGTAAATTTTAAAGAAGATGTATCCACGTTTGCGTGGAGGGAAAGGTGGAAATAATTTAGGGGGAAAAAACCTCTCTGGACACCAAACCAAGATTTAAATCAGGACCTCCCGAATCGCCCGAAAAAAAATACTAGATGAGCTTTACATTTGGTCCGCGTTCCCCCCGGCGCGGGTCACACGGTTTGACTTGAGGGGGTATAAAGGGAAAAGGTTGATTAGAGGAAATGCACCAGTGTTAGCGCAGAAAGAGAGGATAGGGAGAAAACAACCAACCTCGGACGGAAGTGTCTTAATGTTGTTGAAAGAGTGTACAGCATTGTTGTCGGGAGTGTATCCGGGGCAAATCTGGGCAGCTTGTTTTAATTAGTTTGTCCTCTTCATCCCGCGCAGTTTAAGACTTAGAAAGTGGGTGGGTCGGTTTTAGGAGGAAGTGGGGGGGTGGATGGGGTTCTCGCACTGCACAAAAGGGCAACCCGCTCCCCACCTTCCTTACCCTTTTCCCCTTTCACCAGGAAAGAGCAAGGACGCTTCGGATAGCACAACTCTTGAACACTGGTCGGCGTCTCCTCAAGTTTTAGTTGTGTTTTGTGGATCCGCCAATTACTTCATCGGCTGAGGGAGAGAGGGGAGGCAGTGGAAATTAAAATTTTAATACAGAGTTAAAAACTACAAAAAATAGGTACACTAACTAATCTCGTGCTGAAATAAGATTAAAGAATATTGTATACATAGCAAATAGCCGGTTTTCAGCTCAGAATATTTTTTACATTTTCTTAAAAGATATAAAAATATAACAGTAAAAAAGGAAAATTCCCCCCGCGACACTCTCCTATATACCACCCTTATATATATATATATATATATATCGTTTACTTTCTAAATATATTGATATATTACCACATGATATAAATATTTCGGAGACAAAACACACACACACACACACACACACACACAGAGTTATTAGGTGTAATTCGAATATTGGTGTGATACAATATTTCTTTAAGGTGGGGATGTCTCCGCGAGAAAAGGTCAGTGTTTTTGCAGTTTTTATAGCAAAACAGTTTTTGGTCAAAATAAAAAATATATTTCTTCCATACAAACCTATAGCTTAATTTTCTTCCCATGGTGAGCTCAACAGTTGTTGAACATCTGTCAATGCTGTCCTGAAATTTCATGAAAACACTCTCTCTCTTCATTTAAAAAAAGATTTTTAGATAACTCCCGATATTCAACAACTATTGATATTACTATGTGAAGAAGATTAAATTCTATGTTTGTATAGAAGAAATATTTGATTTATTTTGACCAAAAAATGTTTTTATACAAAAACTGTAAAAATATTGTTGTTTTCTCGCGTTCCCTGCATCCACACCTTAGGAGGTAGGATGCGCATGTTACACATCCTTTTACATAGGATGGACGATGAGTGGTTGCGCGGCCAAACAACAAACAAAACAGAAAACACTTAAGGTGGGGTGGAATTAAGGCGAGTTAAGGACGGTATTTTCTCAGTTTTTGTATAAAAGAAAAGAAATCAAATACTTATCCGGTATGTAGAAACATAAAGTTTAATTTTATTCAAATAGTAATATCAATAATTCTTGAATATCTATAAAAGGTGTTCTGGAATTTAATGACAACATTTCTCTTCATTAAAAAAAATTATTATCTATTGTCGCTGTGCTCATGACAGGTATTTAAGATTTGTTGAGGTCGCCATGTGAATAAAATAAAACTCTATATTTGTACTGAAGTAATATATTTTTTTATTTTGGTCAAAAAAGATTTGATATAACAACTGCAAAAAAAACTACCCTTGACTGGCTTTCCCTTCCACCCTACCTAAAGAATAAAAATTCTAATTCTAATAATACATATATAGACCTAGTTACGTACTGTACATTTATATTTCTGTTTACACTTTAAACAGGTATTTTAATTCTATTTCCATCTATTATGTGTCATACAAGTTTTTAATAGTTCGAGATGTACCGGTTTCATTCAATCCTAACTTTCTAAACTCTATGAAATTTTAAAAAACTGGGAAGATGAAGCGTGGTTTTATTACAAGTTTTATACTTTGGGTACGTTGCCAATTTTAAAAATAATTCTTGAATTAAAAAAAAATCTAATTAAATGTGAAAACGAAACTCATCTATAAAAAAAGGAGCCCTTTGCTTTGTAATATATATTCAACACACTTAATCTCTGGTCGCCTTAATCCAAAACTAAACCCTAAATCCGTATCTTTGAGATGAGCTAATAAAAATATCTTTACTATTCTTGCTCCATGAATCTTGGGCGTCCTTTTCCTCAGTGCTGCGTGCCTCATAGGGGGTAGGAAAAGGGGTGAGTATAGGGGGGGCCTAATCCCCCGGAATTACTGGGGATACCGCGCAGAATAAAACAACGCCGAAACGAGAGCCAGCTCCAGCCAGACCCTCTGCGAGAAGGAAAAAAAAAAGAAGTAAATATATCTATCTATATTACTCTCCTCTCTCTACTGGAGAACACAGAAAGTGGGGAAGGAAGACAAAGGGAACAGAGAAAATAGCGCTAATAAAAAAGGAACAGTTACGCTAGAGTGGAACGCACTGAGGAACAGAATAAAACTGTTTCTTCCAAAGCTGCTTTTAAGGTGGTTACATTTTGATTACTTTTTTTCTTCTCTCGGTTCATTATTTATTTTTCTCATTTTCCCTCTTTACCGTAATGAAGTGTGTGACGTCTTTAGCCCAAATTGTAATGAAGTTTTGTCGTAAACCTTAAATAAACATATCTTGAATAATACTTTGGTTGAAAATACAAGCACGGTCTTATTATCTGTCTGGATGATCCGCACATTTACCCTGATAGGATCGGAATGAATAAGGTGAAAATTAGAGGAAGTATACAGACTTTTCGCGCAGGAGAATTTGAAAACCAATTAAGAAAAGCTTCCCTCAGCGCATCCAAACGGGATTTGAAACCCAACCTCCCCATCACTCGCAAACCAGATAATACCAAATTAACGCCTCTGCCCGCCTGCTCATGAATGCTGGTGTCATCAAGTTGTCAGTTGTCTTCAAATGTTTCCTCTTATTAGCATATCATATTTAGTTTCTATTGGGGATATAGCAATAGTGCTATATCTGGTAGCTACAGTTCTAGCTATAGTGATAATAATAATTAACAAAAACACATTTAACTTCATTAATATTTGTCTCTACTTACTCACAGTTATGCTACACATTATTTTAAAGGAAACATAATGATTGGAACATTTAATATCACAAGTCAATGGTTTCTAATTTAGTGCCAATTATATACTTACATAACGCCATACGCACCACTAAGCAGTACTTATGGAACAGTACAAGATTATTCTAGAACAGTTAATACACTGGATATCATCTCTGAGGTAACGGCTTGGCTACAACTGGGGAACAGCGTTATCATTAGATAGTTTTCGTGTCAATTTACAAGAAAAATTTGACAACTCTGGTTTGTCGATGTTGTCAGTAGCTCATTCTCACCCCCAAGACACTACCCTCCAACATAACTGAAATCGAGGATATTTGGCAACAGTTAACAGAGAAAGAGCGAAGATAAAGCTTTTCTCCATACGGACTACAGTTTCCTCAGTGATGATATTTGGTGTAGCTATGAAGATGAATAATTGTCCATATTGAAAATACAGGCTAATCTGTAGAAAGGATATTTCATTAACCATAATACCAATTCTCTAGTGTGTTTTTCCTTTCTCTTCTACTGCATTATAGAAATAAACAATATTGATAATATTGTTGCCAGCCATAAATTAAAATTATGAGGTTTACGCTAAGGGTTTAATAATATAAAAAGAATATAAAAAAATTGTATCCAAAAAATTTTTATTTTTCAAACAACTTATGCGATTTTAAAAATTACGTGTTTTTTTTTACCATTTCCGCAAAATAAATAATTGCCAGGCCTAGCATTTAAAATTTCTGTTGCTGGCCATTTGGCTACACTCAGTTCAGTGGTTTTCATCTATAGGGCAACACTATCGCAAGCTTCCTCCTCCAGGACTGTTAACGAAAGCTCTGTTATTATTAGGGTGGAATGGAAAATAACGCGAATTTTAAGTCCATATTTTCGAAGTTTTTTTTTGACCAAAATAAAAAAATATTGCTTCTGTTCTTAAATAGGCTGTTTATAATGGGCATAGCGGAATTTGACCACAAACATATGAAATTAAGTGAACAAGTCCTTGTCAAACTGCGCGATACTCGTGGCATCCATTCAAAAACTGTTGATATTGCTATGTGTAGAAAATTAAACCAAACATAGCTACAAAGGCAATATTGGATTTACTTTGGCTAAAAATAGTGTTCTGTCAAAAAAAAAAGAAAAAAAAAGTGCCTTCTTTCCATTCCACCTTAAGGCTGTGCCTACAAATTTATAATTAATTTTGATACATTTTAAATGTTATGTCTGGGTGAATAAAATGGCGCTTAGCTGACAAGTTGCACGATGCTAATGAGAACTAATCTTTGGCTTCCGTTATATCTAGGAAAATAACGTACAATTTTATTATTAGATTGGCTAAAGGAATAAAAAGCACCAACAAGGGACAAAGTGGCGGAACTGTTAGACTGCAATAAGTAGTAAACTACCATTAATTTTAGGGATGGAATCAATTTTTTTTAAATGGCTAGAGGTGGGACCATATAACATCTTATTATCAAATTTGAACAAAATTGATCAGACAGTTTCGGATGTAGCCCTAGAGACAGACAGACATTCAGAATTGGGAAGATAATTATCGATCATAATCTCGAGGTTGAAATGTTTTCACGATTACAATACTTTCTCTAAATGAGAAAGTAAAATACTAGCTTAAAACTATGGCTTGGTGCTAAAGGGGCCAATGTAAGTTTTAGCTTCTATTTTATTTTTTTCTCATTATATTTTAAATGTTATATATTTTCATCTGTTCGGAGAACCAATATCCAAACCTTCATTGTTGCGAGTCATTTTAAATAGTTGGACTAATATAACTTTGAATTTAGCTTGTTCGTCAAGTGGTTTAACGGCCAAAAACTACATAAAATATTTTAAAATCATTATATTTAAATAGATAAAGGTCGATTTCGAGTTTGTACTTTGCTATATTCAACATTTAGGGAAATTAGAAGGCACCGCTTGTTAGGACTGATTTGTTTGTCAAGCTCTCCTGAAATATTATTTTTGACATTGGCCCTATTAACCTCAATCGGAAAACATTTTTCTTAGAGCTTATACAAGCAAAAATAATAAACTTATGCATATGTATGTTTAATTTCTGTAGTGCAATTATTTTAATTGGACTTTAAAAAACCATAAATACCAATATTTGTTAAAATGTTTATTTATATTAAGTTTTTAAAAATATGGATATATATAACTAGACATAATAGTTAAAATATTAGTACACTTAGGCAATAAGTGCTTGATAAATTTAAAAAAATACGTTTTGTAATTTTGGATAAAAGTGTGCGGCACCTCAATTAAAGTATAGACATGCTTTTCACGACCGAGCCTCCATAATGTTATTACTTGAAACGGTTCTTGACGAGATGAAAATAATTCGGAGGCGATTTTATCCCTCGAAAACACTCTGCGACTTATTTGTTTAACACGGAATTTACTGATAGGACACGCAGAGGCCATAACTCTTTTACCCAATATTGAGACATTAATATGGGATATTTATACTCAACATAACTTATATACAGATAAGAAACGTCGATATAAATAATACGTATTGGTAGTCTTGTGTTAGACAACTTTTTATTGAAAAAAAATAGATCTGGTGTGAGGTAGTTTAATATATTTTATATTTTTTTCAGTTATCCCCGTCATATATTACATAGCTGCTCCCGTGCTGTTATTAAGTAACCACCTGTAATCCTACCTACATGTTGTTCTCCTATATCCAAACATCACATACTCCCCTCCCATATCTCTAAATGGTCGCGGACGGTACGGGTTATCTAGACGTACGGTTAAGCCCTTTTGAGCGACGCCTTATAAAATGTTGTCCACAGTTTTTTTTGTGTGTTTTTTTTTCTCGAGCCCGTCTGTCTTTCATTCCATTCCTAAAATTACTGGTGGAAAAAGGGTCGAAAATTAATATTTTATGAAGAGAAAAGAAAGTTAGTATGAGATGCGTGTATGTTGAATCTTTAATCGTGCCAGATACCATCCTGCGACATATGTTTCTGGTTGATCAGCTGATCATGTTAACACATCTCTTAGTTTTATGGGTACATTTTAGCTATGTAATTTAATTACAAAAGCTTTTTTAACTATATATAGATCATGCATTATGTGTATTCATAATAATTGGCTCAAATTCTCAGTTAATGAATATAGATGAAACGTTGTAAATATAACATATTCAAATATTATAATATATTCGGTCAAAAAATGAAAGTAGCTTATAGAATAGTTAAATTTATTACTGTTTTGGATGGCTTGAAAATATTAGTATTATATCAATAGTAAGATTATAAAATTAATAGTCTATAGAATTTCCCTAAGTTTTAATTTCACCCTAGTTTATTTTACTGATTACTGTAGGGTTTGATTCTTAGCTGATATTTTATATTTATCAAAACTACTAATTAATTAATTCATTTTTTATTGATCTACTCATTTGCTATCAAACTAAGGAGGGAAAAAATAAAGCCAAATTATTAGTTTTGAGCTTTTTTAATCCATAATTATAAATATATCACCATATCTATTTATTTATTTAGTGATACATATTTAATTTTCCAAGCAATAGGTCTGGATTATTAAAATATTTACTCTTTAAACATTTATTTTTTGAGAATAGTGTTCGGTCTAAAATTAAAGTTATTATTGATTATAGTTGGTTTGTATAGAACTCTAATGAACGCTGCCTTGGGTGTTGTTGAAGATTTGTGCTTCGGATATTGTCCATCAACAACTAAAAGTTTGGTTAGAATCCCCGAGGGAGAGAATATAGGAGAAATGTTTGTTTACAAGTGGGTAAAAAATCATATGGAATATTACTGAGAGTTAGTTCATTTAGGGCATTACCACTTACCAGGCACTAATGGCTAACAAACATATATTTATTACAATACATAAATAACGTGTTTAAATATATAAAGTTTTATGGCTATGTGGCTTGATACAAATTCTTAGGTCAAATCAGTGAAATATTAACGTATTATCACCTGAGGACGTTACATGCAGCCCTTTTATAAGTGTTTTTGTACTAAAATATTACAGCATCCGTGGAGAGAATATCTTCTATTATGAATAGCATAGGGTCTAAGTAGATATTTAGATTTAGTGTCGAATTAATGAGAGCCATGCTAATTGTAGGACAAAATTGTAGCATGGAGTGTTACGAGTTTTATGACAAGGTATTGAAAGACCAACATTTGTCACGCAAAGTAGATTCGTCCGAAAAATGTTCATGATATAAGCAGGATGAAATGCAGTCCCCATCTACATCCACCTAAAAGTTTTGGTGTGGGTTCTGTAAAGATTGATTGTAAACCATGTTATGTTATAAAAACAAATTTTTAATTAATTTTTTGTATAGAAAGCTCATTTTTTAAAACTTGAATTTTCCCGCGTACTACCCCCCACCCCAACCTTGACCCCTTCTCCCACCCCCGTCACGTTTTTGTCTCAAGTAATTATAGTCAGCCTAGCTAGGAATAATCCCAGGTTGCGGCAAACGTTCCTACGCGCATGTATATAGTACGATTCTGGAAGGAAAGACATTTTAGGAAATACAAAACACATTTTTTTCAGTCAACATTGATAGGAGTTTAATACATTACAGTATTGGTGTTATTTTATTATCACATGACTAGGCAGATGAACAGATTACAGTAGGTAGTTTTTGTAACTGTCAGCTGCGGTGCTTACTATCAGAATTCCACTATAGTTAAGTGAATTGTGCTTGTAAATATATAAAAAATAGGAGAAAATCCTTGGACTTTGTGTGTGTTGTAGACAGTGACCTTATTCATACGTTGGAGGAAAGGGAGGGAAATTCCCTCGATGATAATATGACAATAAATATTTCCCCCACGAAGAAATATTAGTTTTATAAAAAAAATCCTAATTGTAGTTGTAGATATTATTAATTTAAAGTCCGACGCCTTCACTCAATCGCTAGCGTGTCTATCAGTATAAGGGTCCCGGGTTCGATTCACGGTAAGACCGAAAAATGTGTATAATTGGTTAAAAGTTGGTTTCCCTTTTCACAGTGATGAATTAACGGCCGGGGGTTGGATGTTGTGTCTGTTCTAGATTTAAGTTAGTTTATGAGGCGTGTGCTGATATCAGTCAGTTCAGAAAATGCAAGTTAAATCATCAAACATATATACATATATTCATTACTCGCTTTGCCAGTAATCTAATTTGGCACGCTTATGGCAATTGGGATGTGCCAATATGCCTGCTAAATTTTATGATTCTAGTTGTCCCATAAGTATGTTAGAAAATTAAAAAATGTGTGAAAAATGTGCAAAATTTACCTAAAATCATTTAATCTAGCTCTCTCGCCAAATCCGTAGCTGCTGGTGAAATCCGTTTTTTAATAGGTCTTACCGTTTAGCCACAAGAGACCTCCAAAGAAAGGTCCGCGCCGACTTTAAAGTCGCTCCGCTATTTTTAATTTTTTTTTTCAGGGGTTAAAATTTTTTTTTTAACTTTTTGGAATTTTCCCGCCGGTTACAGGCTAGAAGCTATAAGTTTGCTAAATTTCAAGTTTCTAGTTCATCCAGGAGTGGGTAAACATTAATGTCAGTGAGTGAGTGAGTGAGTGAGTCAGCCATGTGGCTTTATAGTAGTATAATTAATTGTGTAAGACACAAATAATCTACCAAATNCCCCCCCCAAACATCACCCCCATTAACCCTATCAGCACAGCCCTGGTTGTAGTTGGTACTTGACATACCACGCTACATTGTCACGTCACAAGGTAATAAACCAGTGGTTATGTCGTCCCCAAATGAACCTTACCACCGGAGCAATGTTATGCAACCTTGAGACGAGAAAATTTATGACAAGAACACATACGCACACACGTATTCACTCTCTCACTCGCACAGGTTTAAATAACTGGTACCTACAGGGTGTTGCGAGACCGCAACCATATTCTTACACCTTTTTAACATCATGCATAACTTTCGTCAGCTTATTTTTTTCATAGGTACACTTTGTTTATCCTGACCGATTATAGTATATAGGCTTCAGCATAGTGTAGCCCTTCAAGGTAAGCTTTCTACCACCAGTTTATGTATAAAATTAGGATTATATATATATATATATAATCCTAATTGTGGCAAGTCAGTACCAACACTATTCCTTTTTATTTCAAATAAAGGCGTGCTAACCGCTCGTTTGAAATATCGAGGTACTCGAGCTATAAGTTGTAGTGTACTGTATACTTTGATTTTGGTAAAAAGCTCGTTCGGGAAGGCCTTTTAACTTAACATAATACAGTGTGGAGCAGAAACAATTAGACTACGCTGAGGAAAGTGATGGACAACGTGCTGAGGTTTTCCTGACGTCCGGTGGAGCTCAGCTGAGTGACATTATCTTCAATTATTATTATTATTATTATTATTTAGCACCACGTCTTACTACCCATTTGGGTTATACGCTTAAGTATTAATTACACTAATGGGTTAGGAATTGGTAAGGTTGAATTAATTTAGAGGAAGTGAACCCGCATTTGCGTGGAGGGAGAGTGGAAAATCGTTTAGGGAAAACCATCCCCCAGTTTAACCGACCGAGATTTGAACCCCGATCTTACCGTCTTCGTCAGTCTAGCTCAACACGAAATTAGCGCTTCAGCTAACTACGCCACCGAGGCGGGTGACATCTTCAAACAGTGAAAAATTGTATTATGTAGTTTTCTTTTATTTAGCTAGTGTATATTCACTTTTCAACTAAAGTGTTAATTCTAAATTAATTAATTAAATGTACGTAAGCCTATGTTAGAAGTACTGAATTAAATTTAGGATTACTCTCTAATGTTTACATTTTAAAACTTTTAAATTAATTTATAAAAATTTTAATCAATTAAATTAACTTAAATGTACGTGCAATTATTTCAGAAGCTTATTTCAGAATTACTGATTTAAATTTAAGAGTACTGTCTAATGTATTTACATTAAAAAATTTAATATTAATTTACAAGAATTTTAATCAATTAAATTAATAGAAAATGAATTAATTGCAAATTAATACAGTAGGAATCTTGTAGGAAATAAGGCCTTCCAGAACGGTTTCCCTACCGAGATCAGGGTATGTTAATCTTCTCACGGTGACATGTGGACCATGTGTGAGTCCACGTGTCGCGAGAAAGACGCTCTAATCTACACATACACGCGGCGGTAGGTTTGTGAAGTGCGTCTAGGAGTGTGACCAAGAGAGAAACTTTTCGCACTTTTCAACTGTTTCAATTTAATACTGGGGAGGCGGGGGGAGTGGCGGGTTTTTAAAACATCAACCTGGTCACGTGAGTGATTACCGAGGGGCTAAGAGGGGGGCGGGGGGAGGAGGAGGAGGCGGATTTTGATTTTTGAAGTCTTTGTTCGAGATGGGCTGTCCATATTCAAGATGAACATGACGATTGAAGGGTCTGCGAGACTTCTAGTTAAACTTAGTTTTTTAGAAGTGTAGTATACAGTAGTAGGTTTGCAGGAAGAACCTAATATGGCACCTGGAAAAGTTACTCGATCTACTTTCACATATTCATGCGTCAATTCATGTGATATATAGATGTCACTATTGATAGAAATCATCAATACCTAAAAAATAACAATACACGAAAAAAAATATTTTTGTACAGTTTACAACAAATTTAATGTTGACTACAAAATTAGTTTGATCATAACAAAATCATTTTGTAGTCCCCATTATTTTTGATAGCCTGTACAAAACTGTTTTTTCTGTGTAATATACCGGTAGTAAAATATTATCAATGTTGACCGCAAAAAGTTAGTATTTTTTAAAATATTCTTCCTGTCAAAATACTTCTTTCTATAGTAGGAAAACTCTATGAAGGACAGTATATGACAGTTACAAAAGTAACTTCCCTAATTTTATAATTATATTTTTGCGTTTAATCATGTGATCTGACGCTGTGATTTTTAACAGCAAAGGGAATCAATACAGTCTGTTTTTCATAGGAAGCCTGTTATTTGAAAACTGTAAACTCATGGGACCACGATAGCGGAAGGAAAATAAAAGATTACAATTGTATTTAAGTTCTTATTCCGTTTAATAAATGATGTGAGCCGTTTCGGTGGCCTCGAGGTCTAACAGGGCACTGCCAACTCGAAGGAACATAATAACAAAGTGGTATTTCTTATTGGGATGGCAATTTTGAAGTTTCAAAACTATTGGGAAAAAAACAAGTACGTATTTGTAAATTTGAAAAATGACATCCGGACACAAGAAACTAATCCGGGACCCTTGGCTTATTGCGTCAATGCTCTAACCCTGAACTATTCAGGATTTGTTCCGTGATAAGGGTCATTTTTCACTTATAGTTTAAGGCAGGGTCTGTGATGGACGTGTGAAAATCATCGGCTTCTATGAACTATCAATGATACCACAGCCCCTGATGACCAAGTAGTGGTTTAATACATATAGGTCTAATAATAAAACAAGGATCAATAACTATGCTAAGACCCGCTTCAGTGGCCGCATGGTCTAAGGCGCTACTCTCGTGGGGGACTAGACTACCGATGATAAGGATATTGTGGTTCTAATCCTGTTTGGGTATAATGAGTTTGGTTTTCCAAAATTATTTTCCACACTCTCTCCACGCAAATTTGGGTACACATCTTTAAAATTCAACCTTCCTCATCCCTAACTCACTAGCGTAATTAGTACATACGTGTATAACCTGAACAGGCAGCAAGACACGGTACTAAAAAAAATAATTATGTTAAAATTTGAGAAATTATGCTCTATGCTCAGGAACACATATTCAAGAAAAGTTGTTGAGATTATTATGTGTTGAAAATTCAACTTTTCTTATCTAATGAAGTGATATTTTATTTATTTTGGTCAAAACAGATTTTTGTTATAAAAAATAGAAAAAAATTCCTTTAGAAAATATGGCAATACTATATAAAGTATTTTTACCACTCCAAGCAAAAAGTGCTGTTCTACAAAATGTTCACAAACAGATAAATAGAGAAAGAGAGAATGAAGTTTGTTGATTATTTCTCTGACAATTTATTGTTTGGTAAGGAATGATAGAAAGAAATCAAGAGCAAAGAACTGTGAAATACTTGAGAGAAGTATTTGGGGGGAGG
>CABFWB010001931.1:76244-94723 GCA_902151455.1 Timema bartmani | reverse complement strand
ATTACACCCTATCCCTATCTTGAGCTAGTTCTATCATTCCACCTCATTACACCCTATCCCTATCTTGAGATAGTTCTATCCAGTCCACCTATTACACCCTATCCCTATCTTGAGCAAGTTCTATCCAGTCCACCTCACTACACCCTATCGCTTTCAGGTCAATTCTAATGCTATCCTCCCATCTGCGTCTAGGTATTCCCAATGGTCTCTTCCCATTGGGTTTGCCAGTCAATACCCTGAACACGGTTCTAGATTATTCCATTCGTGCTGCCTGTCCTGCTCACCGTAACTCGGGAGATTTGATTATACTAACAATGTCTAGTGATGAATACAGGGTATTTAACTCATCATTATGTAACCTCCTTCACTCACAAATATCCTCATCTCTTATTGGACCACCTTGTTTTCAATCAGCCTGTTTTTTTCTCATGTAAGGTAAGCTATAGGTATATCAATAACTATTACCTATGTATAATGTATATCAATATCTGAGATAAATAGATCACATATTTGATTTCAGGCATGGTCGAATAAACATAATTGATAATTGGTGAAATTAGGGATTCTACCTTTTCCTTTGAGGTATTTCACGTTAANCAGGCGCTGTATTATTAGTTATTTTTTTTAATTTCAGGGGCTGTAGCAGATTTGAAAAATAGTCAAACTTAATTATCTTTACTAACATAAATTTCAAATAATAATGAACTTATCCGACTCCTTAGCTCAATCGGTAGAGTGTCTGCCTACTGAACTAAGGGTCCCGGGTTCGATTGCCAGCATGGTCGAGTTAATTATCATTGGTGAAATGTGGGTTTCCCCTTTCACAGTGATGAATTAACGGCCGGGGAGCTGGGTGTTGTGTCTGTTCTAAGATTTAAGTTAGTTTATAGATCGTGTGTTGATACAATCAGTCGGTTCAAAAAGGGTACGTTAAATAACTTGAATAAATAAAAATACAATTAAATTATACCTTAAAATAAATTTGTACATAGATTTTAATATAAAGTTAAACTTTATTAAATCATATTGTGATTATAATGACTTTTTGTGACTTTTTGTTTAGCATCAAAATGTTTATTTTTAATATGCTTCAATATTTTTATTGACGTTCTAAAACTTTTAGCTATTTCTTAACGGTTATAGGCCTAGATTTTTATTCTAGGTCTTACTAACCAGCCAGGCTATACCCGTTTTAATTACACTAGTGGGATAGGAATTAGAAAGGTAGAATTGAGAAGAAATGTACTCTCATTTGCGTGACGGGTAGAGTGGAAAATCATTTAGAATAAAACCCCCACAGTAAAAGCAGCTGGGATTTAAACTCCGTCCTACCCATTTAAGTCAAATCAGACTAGATGAGTGACAATTTAATCTGCTTGACCACCGGTGCGAGTATATAGTCTAAGCTTAGTTGACCAACTTAAGATGGAGTGAAAGAGAACGCGAGTTAAAATCAGATTTTAGTTGTTATAGCAAAAAAGCCTTTTTTTGTCCTAAATAGATCAAATATCGCTTAAGTAGATAAGATTAATTTAATTTTCTACACGGAATATATTATCAACAACAGCTCTTGAATCTGTGTCATTCATGAGCTTAGTGGCATTCGAACAAAAACATTTTAAACTAAAATAAAAGTCCTGTTTAAATCCAAGGAGGCCCATGACAAATATTCAAGAACGATTGAAATTAAATTACATACAAAATTAAAGTAAAGGTTTCTAATGAAAGAATATTTTCTTAATTTTGGCCAAAATATTTTTTTTTTTGCTGTAGTAACAAACAGGGCAAAAAAGATCACCCGCAAAATACAACAACTTATTCTCAGGGATACGAACAAAATATGTATTCAAATGAGGCAAAATAAAAAAATAATCAAAAATTAAACGGGAATAGAACCAAATAATTATTCAAATAAGGCAAAAATTAAATAATCAAGTGCCGAAAAATTACAATCGTCAAATAGGATTTAAAAAATAGGCTTTCGGTAGCCTATCACCAGCGTCGTAAAAAAAAAGTTTTGGACTTAAAGGAAACACTAAAAAAAACCCCAGCATTGCGACGAGTGACGTCACTGGGGCGAGAGATCTTAACTCTAGATCCCTTCCACTCCACCTAAAGATCCGGGAAATGAACCAAGGAACGCTACCGAAAGTTGAAAGCTTTGTTTCTTCAACCTAGCCACGGCAGCACCTGCCCTGTATAGTGAAGACGGACACATTATCATAATAAAACACAGACAGCAAAACATGATAAATGACCTGCCATATATTTCAACTAGGTCCTACAATGTATCGAACTCAACAGAGCAGCCCGCCCATCTGCTGTTTATTATTAATAATCCACTATTACATACAAATTATGACATTTAATCTCTTTAATTTAGATTTTAGTTCAAACTGTTGCATTAAAATTAAGTTATTCTTCTATTTATTTATAATGTAGTTAAATTGTATCTATAGTTAATCATATTTTTGTATGCCCGTCTCACTCCAGGGATAAGACATGGCTTGTGTGGTTAATATTTTAAAAAAATTAAACAAAATCTAAGGATATTTATTTTTAAATGAGGGCTCGATTTCGTAATTTTCAATTCCACTGTTGTCAAGTGAAGAATGGAGAAAATATCACTTCAATTTGTGACTAATCCCGCTTCGGTGGCCGCATGGTCTAAAGCATCAATCTCACAATAGACTAGACTGCCGATGACGGGGAGATTTGGGTTCAAATCCCAGCCGGGTGTAATGAGGGTTTTTTTTCTAAATGTTTTTCCACTCTACTCCTTCCATACAAATTAGAGTACACTTCCTCTAAATTTGACCTTCTTTATCCCTAGCAAATTGTAATGAAATGGAATTATACATCCCAATTATTTATTATTCACATTTGTATTCAAAATCACGACATTATAAATGAGAGCGGGTAGTAAGATTTATTTGTGTAAAGTTGTTAAGTTGCAAGGTATGACGACAGCTTTCTACGTCTCTGTTTAAAAAGACAACGCAGTTTGGTCAACAGAGTAGCACCGGGATGACCGCACCTATTTTTTTCTAGGAAGCTTCGAGAAGGAAATGTCGCTTGATATACCCCTTCAGGGTGTGCATCTCCTCACTTTCCTTCCTGACGAGGAGCCGAGTAGGTAAAGTCTATGTGAATCTTAAACCGTGTTTTTACCGGAATAAATCTCGCTTGTCGGGAATTGTCGTGTATATGACGTAATAGTCGGGCATTTAAATTAAAGTCAATAACGTGTGAAATATCGAGCACAAAGCTGTTTATCTACTTATAATAAAAAAAAAATACAAAATACTAGGACTTTTAATTTCTAAAATAAGATATCACCCCTTTTTAATTATTATGAATTCAGTATAACAAACTTGGACCCGATTTAATCATGATAGCAAATATTACCTTAATGGTGGCGAATAAACATTAATATTTCACGTTAGCTTTTTTAAACGTTACAACATTAGCGTAATGAATACATAGGTGTATAACATAACAGGTAAGTAGTAAGACGCAGTGATATAAAAATCTAATTAAAGCATAATAATGTAGGCCTACCTAAAGCTCCGGTTATTCGTTCTTTAGATGAGAACCTTTAGTATATGTCACCATATTAGTTGGGTTGTGCACCGTGTCTTACTACGCGATGTAGGACTGTCTGTATATTTAAACTAATGTGTTAGGAATGAAGAAGTTAGAATTGAGATGAAATATACCTCTGTTTGCTTAGAGGGAAAGTGAAAAACTATTTAGGAAAAGAAAAAGCCTTAGTACAAATCACAGAGATTCGAACCCCGATCTATTTGTCACCAGCAGTCCATCTACAAAGTCAGGACAAATTATTAGACTAGACTAGGTTTTTTTCTCGATTAAACGTGAAAATAGTTTTGCACAATCACATTTTTACTCTAAGTAGGAAGTAAGCTAATATTATAATTTTTTTATTAAAGTTGGTTTTATACTATTTTGAAATGTTTTGTTACCTTAATATTGATAACCATCAGCTGTTTTAATTGGGTTGGAACCAAAAGCTACCAATCAACTGTTCCTGTGTTATTCAAACTCCAGTGTTGTAGATGTAGAGAACAGTTCAGATGTTTACTTTAAATGTTTACTTAATAAAATAGTTTTTTTAATGGTCTTTGTTACCATGTTTTAACAATATAGATTTGTTTTTAATACATTTAACCTGATTTATTTTATTGATTATTTGTTATTGTTCTTGGGTTTCCAGCGAGGTAAAATTGCCTGTGTAAAAGTTTTTTTTTATAGCACCACGTCTTACTACCCGTTCGGGTTATAAGCTTATGTACTAACTACGCTAATGGTTTTAGGGCTAAAGGAAGGCTATATTTATAGGAAGTGTACCCGCATTTGTGTAGAGCAAGAGTGGAAACAATTTTGGGGGAAAAAAACTCAGTACACCTGACTGAGTTTAGAACCTCTATCTCCCCGTCATTGGCAGTCTAGTCTACTGAAAGAGAAGAGCTTTAGACCACGCGGTCACCGAAGCGGATCATGTAAAAGTTATTTTAGAAGAAGATCATTACACACAAAGCCAGATAGCCCTAAGATTAAATATTTCACAAAAATCACTGGTATAACCTAAGCTTCGTGGGTTCATACGCTATGCCTATCTTAGGCTAATAGATTATTTACCTACAACTCTTCCTATAATTTTTAACGAACACATATTAAATATTGAGGTAAACCACCACATTTTTAGTGAAGATTAGAAGATGGAAATAATCTTAAAATATGGATATAGCCACATTAAACATTATATTCATCAATTTTAAAAATCACTCCTGGACACGGTAATCGAACCCAAATTTATTTCATTGGAGGCATCCCTAACCATAACAAAAAAAAAACTCCATGGTGTGAGCCTGAAAGCGAGCTATACCGACCGAGCGGCCGCCGCCGTTGGCGATGATAGTGCAAACAGGGTGTCATGTATTCAGCGCAACCAGTCCTACATCCGCTAATCTCAGTTTTCTAAACCGAGGCTGCTACTTCTTTATTCAAGTAGCTCCTCATTTGTCCTCACGAGGCTGAGTTGGAAGATCCCATAATTATTATTTTTTAAATCACCAGAGATCAAACCTGGGACCTCTGGAGTTATAGCTTTGAACGTTGACCACGACCACTAGAGCACATAGGTGGTCCCCAATCATAATAACCCTTCTTAAATAGACTTGTCACTGTAGTTCATCCCCATTGCCGAGTCGGTAGCGCATCTGCCACCTGGGCTAATTAATAATGATAAGCAATTATTAAATTAAAATATATGTTTACCCGCCTCGGTGGCGTAGTTGGCTAACGCGCCAGTCGTGTTGAGCTAGACCACCATGGACGGGGAGATCGAGGTTCGAATTTCGGTCGGGTGAATTGGGGGTGGGGGGGGTTCCTAAATGGTTTTCCACTCTCCTTCCACGCAAATGCGGGTTTACTTCCTCTAAATTCAACCTTCCCAATTCCTAATCCATTAGTGCAATTAGTACTTGAGTGTATAACCCGAACGGGTAGTAAGACGCGGTGCTAAAAAAAAAAATATATATATATAATATAAAGAAGAAAAATTATTAATTTTTGGTTAAAAGTCCTTTTATATAAAATGTTACTCCTCCATAACCCCTACGGGTTTTTTTACTAACAGATGTGCAGAGTGTTCTTGGAAGAATAGGGTGAAGGATACATTAAAATAAAATTAATCAAACTTTGAAGTATTTAGTCAAGTTATACAAAGAATAGTTTCGAACCATATCAGGTGCTTGGAAAAAAAACTAATAATAAAAAAATAGTAGGACCATGGGATCTTTTTTATGTCGCTCTGTTCGTGCCCATCTGTTCATCTTTTAACATAATCTGTCACAGATTCAACGATCGAAAGAGGGTGGGTGGGTAAGGGACTTACTTTCAATTACATGACAGGTTTTCCCCCCTTCCCCTACCATTCCGGATTGAAAACTTCACGTAAATACCACCGCCTGCTGTGAATGCTAAAAAAAANAAAAAGAAAAAAAAAAGAAACCTGTTCGAATTAAATCGACTATTATAAAACAATTATCGATTGATTATTTAGGACGTGCATCTGTTACTAGGGCGGGTCGGTAAATAACAATAATTGCTCAGGCGGTGACGACAAGTGTGTTAGTTTGATCAGTCAAGTGGGCTACCGGTAGGAGCTTAGGTGAGCGGTTAGCCCTCTTGGCTTTGAACAAGAGAAGTCGATTCGGTGTTTGAGGAGTTTGAAATTAGTTTTTCAATATTTCGATATATTAATATTTATTCAGTTCCTTTAAAAATTCGTCCTCTCTCTCCTGTTCCCTTGGATTGGGAAGTTTAAGTCACTTGTAACTCCAGTTCAATGGCGTCAGCCGACAAGCGAGCTATACAGACCTTTGGGGCCGCGGCATTTTGGCGAAGATAGTGCCAACATTTCCGGATAGAGGGTGTCATGTGGTCAGCACAGCGAACCCTCCGGCCGATAATCTCAGTTTTCACTTGTAACTAGTACTGAGAATATGTTTCTGAACAGTAACAGAAAAGTTGGCTTACAACCAAAGAAAGGATCAGGTGTGGTGCGCTAATCTCGTGTTGGACTTGACTGCCGAAGACAGGTAGATCGGGGTTCGATCTCGGGCGGGTTCACTGAGGGTGGATTTCCTAAATGGGCTTCCCCTCTCCTTCCACTCAAATGCGGGTGCACTTCCTCCAAATTAAGCCTTCCTAATCCCTAGCCCATTAATGTAATTAGTACATAGGCGTATAACCAAAACGGGTAGTAAGACGCTGTGCTAAAAAAAATAATTCAAATTTTATTGGTACAAGTACTCAATTATTCATAGCTATATTTTTTAATCATTTATTTAAGAGAATATCCCTCACATCTGTGGACTAAACTTCAAGATCATCTAGTATGTTTTTACCTCTGAGGGGTCGTTCTGGGTTCCTCGATAAAATTCATTGAGACATTTTTTTTATAGCAAAATGTTTTCATACACTTCCTTCACGCAAATAGGGGCACATTTCTTTTAATTCTACCTCCCTTATCCCTAATACATTAACGTAGATAGATACGGATAGCCCAGACTTTAAGTAAAAAAGAGGACAGTCTTTAGGAGATTTATTTTCCACACATAGACGAGCGGACTAAATAAATAAAAGAAAACCACAATCAAATGTCACCATACATTTATATTTTAATTTGTCACCAAAAACTGTCACGAACAAGCTTTATTTCTATGTTATGATTCTGGTTGTCTTTTAGAAAATGCATATATATATTTTTTCGCGGTGAGCATTGATAGCATTTTTCTTGTTCTTCTAAGTCAACAACACGAACGTTGGTTTGATGTGCTTTCTATATATCAGGTGCTGGGCATGCACTCAGCCATTCTACTGGTTAGTGCTACCTGCACCATCTGGTAGAAATCCCCTGCAATTAGGGGAGTTTAGGAAGTGTTGTGGATCCCTGTTACCTTCCACACTGAATTTCTATGAGCATGCGCGAAAGGGCCTACAAATTTTGCCGGGAAAGGTATTTTCACATTTCTTTCAGGGCTCTGTTACATGCCACAATAAACATGGGACACACGGTTTTACTTTCCTTCCGAAGGAAGTTGTGCTACGGATTTTTATCGCTTGATAATTAATATCCAACGACATGACTGTGTTTGAACCCACGAACATCGGGTCCTAAGGCGAGCATTTTATCACANTAGCCTATTATATTAGTGCTATTTTTAATGTATTCTAATGATAATATCTTTCAAAAGTGACTACTGCAGGAACATGACTTGACGTATGAATGAGTGAAAACTGTTTAATAATTTAACTATAGTAACTTTAAAAAAAAATCTCTTTTTGTTAGAATCGGTTTGTAGTTCTAGACCTATTTAGCTTTGGTGAAACAAGTTCAACTTATGGTGAAACCGGTTGAGCTTATGGTGAAACAGGTTGACCCTATGGTGGAACCGGTTGAGCTTATAATTAAACAAATTGAACTTATGGTGAAACAGGTTGAGCTTATAGTGAAACAAATTGAACTTATGGTGAAACAGGCTGAGCGTATGGTGAAACATGTTGAGATTATAATTAACCGGGTTGATCTTATGGTGAAACAGTTTGAGCTTATAGTGAAACAAGTTGAGCTTATGGTAAAACAGGTTGAGCTTATGGTGAAACAAATTGAGATTATAGTGAAACAGGTTGAGCTTATGGTGAAACAGGTTGAACTTATTGTGAAACAGATTGAACTTATGGTGAAAAAGGCTGTGCTTGTAGTGAAAACGCTTGATATTGTGGTAAAACAGTTAGGAAGGTTGAGGTTAGAGGTTGTATGCCCGCATTTGCGTGGAGGAAGAGTGGAAAACCTAGGAAAAACCACACTCAGCACATACCGATCGGGATTCCAGCCCCGATTTCCCTGTTATCGGCAGGCCAGTTTATTACGAGAATGACGTCTTAGACTATGCGGACATCGAAGCAGGTAACCCTAACTCCTTAGTGTAATTAGTAAATTTACATATGCGTATAACGTTATAACCCCAACAAGAATATTAAAGAAAACTAGAGGTAACAGAATGAGTCACAAACGCTAACTATTTATCATCTAAAGGCGTCGTCTAGGACCGAACCAGTATCATCAAATAGGTCTGTGGTCAGCCTCCCTTACCACTTAGTCACGTGAAGCAGTGGTACAGTGATCACTGGTAGAGTAGGAAAGAGAATGTATCTGTGACACTCGTGTTATCACAACTCGAGTGCTTGGAAATAAATTAATTAAATTGGAGGGTGGCAGGCACTCTTAAGAGGCCATTTGTCACCATAGCTTTGAAACTTGACCCTACAAAATTACAAACGACATATTGCAGTTACGTTAGCTGTCTGGCTACCCCGATATTAATTTTTCTAATCTCCAGGAGATGTTTTTGTTTGAAGTAGCGTAGAGAGGGCTGTGTATTTGTATAGCTCACCTTCGGACTATTTGTTTACTGTTGTGAATTGAAGTAAATGACACATCTGTTATATAAATTGAGTCTGTTTCAAGGGCGTAGAAAGCTCATTTTTCTAGGGGGCGTCTGGTACAAAATTTCTAGGGGGGTTCGGACCTCCGCCACCCAAACCCTGCTCTTTCAAACATATCATAGTTATCAAATAATGATTTGAGTAAGTAGGTACTTTGAGACAATGGGTGGGGAAAGGGTAGTAAACCTACCAACATAAGCTACAAACTCCACTTCTGAAATTAGTTCTGTTATTTAAGCTGATCTTTTCTTAGGGTGATTCCTCAAGTAGGATCTTACAGGTGTTATCAAAATGTTTGCCACATTTTCTCGACTCATTCCAAGAAACGTCCTTTGTTTTTTAATAGGATCGTATCATACAAATGTATGAGAAAAGAAGTACAGTATTTTTAATGTTGACAGAGCTAATTTTACAATCGGAGGTTTTATCAGGTGTATCTTGAAGGTGAATATTAAAATATTCATTAACTTATATTTGGTTGATGACATATACAATAAAAACTGTAGTAAGAGTAAGAAACTTAAACATTAGGTTTTTATATGTATTTGTGGAACTCCCTTTA
The DNA here is from genome assembly GCA_902151455.1 of Timema bartmani. Lineage (NCBI taxonomy): Eukaryota > Metazoa > Arthropoda > Insecta > Phasmatodea > Timematidae > Timema > Timema bartmani. The sequence goes on along the minus strand of CABFWB010001931.1, from coordinate 85,125 downwards.
AGTGGGCGTCCAACCAATTCCAGGGGGGGTCCAATTCATCCCAGGCGGGGTCGGTACTACTTGGTCTGTTTGCTAGATTTTTGAAGGAATCGTGGTAAAACAAACTTTTCAATATAACAGAAATTCAGGATTAATTTATAAGTTAACATTAGCATAAGTAACTCTAAAATTTTAAGACCAGCTATAAGTTGAAATTTCTAAAGCATAAATAAATGTTCAACTAATCAATTCTTTAAGATAGTAATAGATTTTTTACATTATATTTTTGAATAAAAAAAATTGCCAGCGTAATAGACAGTCACTAAAAATATATATGAAGATAAAATGTATATTTCTGTGTGATATTTTATATAGTATATTATATCCAAATTTATGCAAATTATTATTGCCGTTATTTTATTAGTTCTTAACTAAACTGGTGTCTATGTTGTTTTTTTTGCTATCATAATCTATGCTATTTAAGTTAACCTATCACACGAATTAATTGCTGGTGGATTTATTCTTTAAGGGATTGCAAACTTCTTCGTCAAGATAATTTTAGCAATATGCCATATTCGCGATAAGCCTATTAAAAACACATGCCACAATTAAAAAGGTTTGTTTTAAAATATATATTTTACCTGTTTAAAATATGCCTTTCTGTTTTAATTTTATTTAATTTTATAACACATTTTTCAACATGAATTAAGCGAAAATATGCCATTAATTTAACCTAAAGGAATATATCCAAGAGTCATGTTTTTTTTATTAAATCTATTACAAATAGTTTGCCAATTTAATTATTTTTTTGGGGGGAGGGGGGAGGTCGATCTTCTCACCTTCGTGGCTATAGAAGCCACCTATAGCTATGAAGGGCCTTGCTTCGATGCCAGGTCATGTCTAACTTGATGCGGTGTTTGATTTGGACCTATTACCCCTGTGGTTTCGAACCTCGATCTACCAGTGATAGGCAAGTCTAGTCCAGCTCGAGAGTAGCACCTTAGACCATGCGGCCACCGAAGCGGGTCAGTCGCCCTGTTCTTGGTTAAGTTAGTCTAAGAGTGACGTAAGCGCAGAGCAGGTTCATGAGTTGTCGCCAGGGCAGGCAAGGCTTCACAGGACTGTATATTATTAGTAAGAAGTACACCGTGCCCTCCCATTCAGTATCAAACATGGCTTTTAAATCAAAATTAGCATGCATTCCTTCATTACATTATTTTGTGTGTGGTTGGTCAAATGAGGGGAGGGAACAGTTTACCAGTACAGTCCCATCAAGCAGGGCTTGCACTGGAAACAACCCACGAGTCGTTCTTGCGTGGACAAATATATTAAACACGTCTCTCTATAAGATAGGCCTAAAAGAAAATATTATTTAGTGCCAAAAAATATGTTCATACCTCGATTATAAAAAAGAAACGAAAGGAAAAAAACCCAAATATGCCTATTAATTTTCAAACAAAAATAATGATATTTAAATTAATTATTTAACAAGGGAACATTCATAGGATTTGGTAATAAATAGGGTTTAGGGCTTACCTATTGTAATCTAGTTTTGGGAGAAAACAAAATTGATTGATTGACTTAATAAGTCTAGACATTCATGAAAGCAAATGAAGTATAAAAAATAAAGTTAGCTATTTTATTCCTTCTTTATAAATAACAAGAATAATAAAACCAATAAATAGTGTGTTCTTCTGTTGTTTTGTCTTTATAAAAAAAATGAAAGTAGAAGAATCTGTGCCGGGAGTGTCTTGAACAAAAGACATCCGCTGAGCACTGAATGAAAAGTTTTCTGACGAGGGGGTCGGCCGCCATGATGGGTCTTGTGGCTTAGCCACGCCTATCCCGAGCTCTGATTGGCCGGACGCTGACAGGGTGGTGGGGAAGAGAGCTAACCTCCCCATATGCCACCCCCCCATCGTGGGGCGGGAGGGGTACAATCACGGAACGTAGACAAAACTAACAAGGACAAATTATTTTGATACAACACAAAGCATTTTTTAAAAAGCAATTTGCACATTTAAATAAGTGTTTTTAAATTACGTGGTCAAAATCAAAACTCGGGAAAATATCGCAGCTGACAAGTGATATAAGCCTAGTTGAATATTATTTAAGGCACTATGATATAGAAAACAATATAAAATAATTTAGGCCTAATTAATAAGACCAATATATTATTGTTGTAACCTAGATTTCTTACTAAATCTTTCAAAAGTCAAAATATTAATAACTATATTTTATCATCGTAATAAATTTGCTTAAAAATTCATAAAATGGTGCGTACCGTATCTCTTTAAAATACATTTTCAAAATATGGTTAGCTCCTGATATTGGATATTAAGAGATGACTTTTATACATCGGCTATATTTAGACGAATTTATTAAAACAATAGTTTATCTTTGGAACAAGTAAATTTGAAATTATATCATAGTATGTTTGCTATCACCATTAAAATTAGTTCTACATGCACAAAAAAAAACAACATAAAATGAGAGAAAAGTCACTTTTCAAATCACATATACACACATATTTTTGAACACAATACACAAACTTATTCTATTAATAAACTATAGTTTAAAACTTATATGATTTCAGAAAAACACTAAATATACTGTAAATAAAATTTTACAGTCTTAATAAAATAAATCAAACTATTTGATAATAAATTATCAACCACATTTCCACTTGAAAAATAAAACTAATAAACTGTTAAAAGTAAACAATGTAGTAAGTAGTTCGTAAAGAAAATACGATTAAAATTTACTTTTTTTATTTCCTTTGAGATTTTTTTTCTCCCCCGAAAATGTAGTCGAGAGGAAAAAACTTGCAAAAATAGAAAAAGCGAAGCGTCCCGTTAGAAAGAATTCTGCACAGTGACTTCTTTGTAGTTCGGTGTAGGGTGCCTCCCATTTTAACCCTCTCACCCCTTATCCTAGTGCACGTAGTGGCCACGCCCTCTATAGCCTTCTCTTCTCCTTATCTAACTGTTGAAAAAGGACAGAGATGCGTCAGATCAACGATGACAACAGAGATAACGAGCGATACACGAAATCTCACTAACATTGCTACAAGCAAGGGAACTTCAATAGACACGGGATAAAAGTGGACTATGTAACAAAATACAATGTTATCTCGTTTAGTATTTATTAGGTAATACTGAAAGAAAATAAAGCTTTCGTTTCTTTCCAATAGATAGCTATTTTCTTGTGTTTGCATTGACATATTTTGTTTAACTCTCATTTTAATAATATTATGGCCGATAGAAATAATAAGGCTAATTATTTACGAATTAGTTTTATAAAGAGCTTTGAAAGGAATGTAAGTTATATGGTAAGCCTTAATTTAAAATTTTTATTGAATTTAGAATTATATGTAAACATTATAGCGTCATCAGAAAAATAAATACGGTCGATATAAATATTACCGTTAACATGTAAATATATATATTTTTTAATTACCGTTGAAATAGTGGTTAGACAGTTATTTCCCTAGAGCTCATTAGTAGTGCGCACGCATCTAGTAAATCCCCCCTTCCGCTTTCTAAAAACACACACCGTACCCAGTAGCTGCCATATCTTCCAGAGAAAGACAGAGAGAGAAAACCAACAAGAAAGGGGAGAAAAAAATAACAAAACCTCTCCCCGCTCTTGTCATTTCAGTAGAGAGAGAGAGAGAGGTTCCATGAAACTAACAAGCGAGAGAGAAGGAAAAACTGGCCAACAAAGAGGCAGAATCTGTGGTAATATAGATCTCGCCAGAGTTGCAGCCGACATGTTGGTCGATGAAGGGGTCAGAGAGGGGGGGAGGGAGGATGAACGAGGGGTTTAAGGGGAGGCTCCCACCGAGCAGAAAAGGTTCCCTCCCATGTGCTAAGACAGTGCAAGCACACACATATACATTCACACAGGGGTATGATGATATATAGAACTAGAGGGTCTTACAGCTTAAATCGCGTTGGGAAGTCACCCAGATTAGTCTAGTTAGGCCCTTTTACTCAGGGCCCGGACCGACAAGAGGGGGGTTTTCAAAACTTACCGAGGTATCTAGCTACCGACGACTTTTTTTTTTGTGTCTGTGTATGTGTGTGTGTGTGTGTCGGCTTATACCAGAAAGGATCTATCTTACGGCTTTTTGACCGACTGGACTTTTGGATATTTTCCCTTGACACGTGGAACATAATATCGTGTTTTTTTTTTTGTTTTTGTTTTTCAGAGTTTAAGCTCATATCTTTACTTCTCCTTTATTTCCCCTCGAAATCAATTTAAAACGATTTTCTGGACTTAAGATACGTGAGTGAGATTAGTACAGTATTTCAATTTTTTTACCCGAATAGATAGGTTACTGTTTTTGTATCGAATGAAATTCTATCGCAGTGTTTGTTGATTGATCTTAAAAGATTTAAATAGAATTTTAAATAAGTTTTCCTCTGAAACTCAAACAAAAAAAAAGTTAAATTCGATTTATTCTACCAGATTTTTTTTTTCAATTGAAGAACAGTGTATTAAAAAAATGGACTAACAGTGACATATAATAAAAGAAGAAAACATGTTGTACATTGCGGTTTTTTAATAAAGAGGTAATTATAAAAGTTTTTTATTAAGTAAGAGTAAATTGTGAAATTATTAAAGTGAACTGTGACAGAAAACAAAACACGTTGTTATACATAAAAAGTGTGTTGTTCAATTAGGCCTGAAGGCCCTAAATTAAAAAGAAGTAAAACAAGTGCGTATCGTGTGACTTGTCTGTTTACCCACCCGAGAGTGTGGCTGGTTATCACAAGTTATTGTAAAGTTAGGTTAAGTGTGAGTGACTTGTGTATGTTTGCTACATGTTGTTTGCTAGGTATAATGTATGAGCTCCAAGTCGGCACACATAGTTACTATAAATTTAAACCTAACAAGAACTATATTTGTAGAAAGCTTACCACACCAACAAGAAGTTGAACAGCACAATTTTTGGCCCATCCATCCGTTCGCGTCCTTCGGTTTTTTTTTATTCTTCTGGTGGTGTTGAAATAAAAAAAAAGGAGGAATTTTTGAGCTCAGGTAAATATAAAGTTATCTAGATGTCAGTGATCTCATCCATTTACTGATTTTTATGTGTATATAGCTTATATAATTTCCATTAGGCTTGTAAGTGCATTAAAATTAAAATAAGTAAAATTCACCAGTCTCAGTTGCACACCAGATAACGAGAAAACTTTCTGTTCTTGAAGTACCACAAGCTACATATTAGTTTTTTTTTTTAAATTACGTTTTTACATTTCCAACTAAACCCATAAAAACAACGAACGATTTGCCAAACATTGACACACATTTTCAATTTCACATTTTAATGTATTTTTTTTCGAAGGTTTAAATAACTAAAAGCGTTACACAAGGGGAATTAAAAAAACACTTTTAAAACGGCATCACCACCTTTATAATATTGTCTGAATTAAAAAAAAACTATCAATTTTGAGGTTATGAACACAGAAACACACACAAAAATATTAATGTATCCAATGCAAGACTCAAACCCACACTGACACCGATTCAAGAGTCTAAAACATGGTTCCCTTCAAACCAAAAAGACAAAGAGAGTGAAAGGCTTAGTTGCTGAAGAAAAAAAATTTATATATATATATAGGAGGCAAACTACCAAAGACCCATCATCCCAGCAAATCTCTGTATATACATCAGCTTCATCTTGAAATCTCCTGGTAAATCCTTCGCAAGCGCCTCTCCTTAAGTTTTATTAAGGACCCAGCAAACACCGCCCGGAGTTGGCACAAGTGGAAAGGCAGGGTGGGGGGCGGGGATGGGGGGAGGCTTACAGCTTGTCGGAAGGTAAAGCTTCAAAAGGTTTAACTTGTAAATCTCGGGGATCAACATAACCACTGACCACACCATCACGTTAATACGAAGTTAGTATACAGGGTGGTACATAGCAAAGTGATTTCAACCTCCCCCTCCCTCCCTCCCACACACACACACAACTCAACTCCTTAAACAGCTAATTTTTCTAAAAATAAAATACTAAGTCACTAGATTAAAGTTGAAGATAATCTTATAAAAAAATAAACATGGTCTTGAGGAGGTTAAGAAAATCTAAAAAGTCGTTAGATTTTGAGCACCTGCTTTCAAAAAAGAAAGTCTTGTGCAATTATTTTTTCTTACGGAAAAAAAAACTATGTCGAGTGTTTTCTATGAGAGGTAGGGGTAGAAATGGGGGTGGAGAAGTTGTGGAGGGGGGTATAGTGTAAGAGGAGTGGTGGACAAAATACCATCAGCTTATTGGTCGTTGGTTTTCTCTCTTTGTCACTCTTCTCTTGGTCTAAATACGCTTCTATCTTCTTCATCGGTTATTTCTACCCCTCTTTCTCCGCCCCCCCCCCCTCAGCGTTTTCTCATCCCCTCTACATCGTGACCGGGGAAAAGGGGTTGATAGAGAAAGAGAGAAAAGAGGAGGGGGACTCTACAGCGAGAGTAGATACCCATAACGGCATCGCATCACCGCCGGGGCTTAAACCCGACACACAAGGCCTAACCTAGTCTACCTACCTACAGCCAGGGGCTAGCCGACATCAAATCCCCTTTTAAGCTCACCTTGGCCGAACAACGCCGACGAGGGGGGAAAAAAAACACTTGTTTTTCTTTTCAAGCGTAACAAAATCATCGAACCTACCAACACATACAACTTGTGTGTCTACTTTTTTTTTTTCTTTAAAAAAACTTTTTGAGTTATTAAAATTTTCTTTTTTTTTTTAATCGTATTTTGTTCTCACGTGCTTTTTTTTTTGTTACTGGTGTGTACCAAGAGACTAGTACGTTTTATCCTTTAGAATCTGGCTATAACCATATTGATGTTTAGCCACTTTAATTCGTTTTAGTTGGAGGGATTTAATTTCTCTTTCAACGGAACGTGTTTTTGTTGTTTTACCTTTTTTCTCTCTCCTCCCCTCCACCCCTCTCAAACCCCTTCTCTATCTTGCTTGGTAGTTTTGTTTTTTTACACCTTGTATGTGTTGTTCAAAACAACTGTTACGTGGCCGTGTGTGCGTGTATTTTTTTTTTTCCTTTTTCAAATCCACCACTTAAGCAATTTTAAAAATTGATTTTTTCTGATGAGAAATTTCTTAAAAAGGTAATAACAAATTATTTTGAAAACCATTTGTATATACAGCTATTTATTTTATTTCAGAACCGATTTCGTGTGGAACAAAAATACAAATCAATAATTTCTGCATTTACTACTGTGAAGAAAAGTGCAAGGTTTATCGAAAATTATTTTGTTTTGAAATGAACATCGCTGAAGACATAGTATTTAAAAAGACAATAAAAATGATCCATGCTCAAATACATGTATAAAAGAAGCTGAATACAACACAATTTTGTGTCTTTAAATTAGCCTAATTGAAGGAATAAGTTAATCATTTGTTCGTTTAGTCGAGTTCTTCTGTTCGTATAGGGACAACTCATGATTTGGGACATTAGTTATTGAAATTTTTAAGGAACTGAAGACTCACAAAGGAAGATATTTTGGAGTCATTGTTGGAAACTCCACAGAACTGAAGAGTCACTGTTGAAGACATCTTAGTGTCGTTGTTATTGGGATATCCACTAAGCTGATGAGTAATTGTTGAAGACATCTTTAGTCACTGTTAAAGACATCTTAGTGTGGAACTGAAGAGTTGCTGTTGAAGATATCTTGGTGTCATTATTGGGATATTTGCAGAACTGAAACATCACTGTTGAAGACATCTTAGTGCCGTTTTTATCGAAACATCCGCAGAACCAAAATAATCGCTCTTGAAGACATCTTGAGCCACTGTTGGAGACATCTTTGTGTATTTGATATTGAGTCCTCCACGGAAGCAGGGTGTCCCACTTGAAGGTACCTGAGGGACTTGGAAGGTCCCAGAAAATTGTGGACATCTATCAGCCCCTACTGTTTGAAGTGGCCGGTCCCAGGCCGGGGCACGGGTTGGGATCCCAGGCCCATCACTTCAGCAGTGCCATGATGGAGCGGATGGAGCATCTCTCCGACCCGGGGTTGTGCCTGCAGGACCTGGTGTCGGGGGTCACCAACTCGAGCCCCGACACTCATGGCGGCGGCCACCATCACGACGCCGCCAGCCTCATGAGCGCCGGCGCGCTCCAGGGGCTCAACCACCATCACCACCACGTGGCCGGCGGCCATGACGGCGTACACCACGTACCGTGCTCGCCGTCCGTCCTCCACCACGACTCGCTGGACAAACTGAAACGTGGTGAGTGGATGATTCCTACAGTAGATTATAGTTCTTAGTAGAATCGTCAATACATCATCCTTCAGTAGATGATAGTTTCTAGTATCATCATCAGGATGTATTCCTATAATACATCGTAATGCCTAATATTAAGTGCCGTCAGAATATGTTCGTGTAGTCGATAATAATGGCTAATAATCTAGTCAGGAAGTATTCATATAAATGTTCACTAGCACTACTGTAAGTAGACCTCTTTAGATTAGGCTAGAGGATCGTTTTTAATAACTTCAACTGAAGTCTTTTATATATATATATTAATGACTAATGGGATGATTAGAAGATTCCTCCACAGTGTCAGGATATTTTCATTCAGTATGTAGTAGGCTAATGCCTAATAATACCGTTAGAAGATGATACTAAGGCTAGTGTAGAATAATACAATCGGTATACATTTCGACCCCTACATGGTTATGCCTAATAACATCAATAGGAAATGCTCCAACGCTAAATAACAGTGCCTTATAACACCTAGACAGTGCCGGATTTACTTATGTGGGGGCCCTCTGGGCGGCGTACAGGGTGGAGGCCCCATAAGCCCATGTAGACTACATCATAGTGTGTCTGAGGAATGATAAAAATTAAGCAACTTTTTGATTTCACACAAATGTTAG
>CABFWB010001931.1:57041-72892 GCA_902151455.1 Timema bartmani | reverse complement strand
AAGGGGTGCCTTTTTTTTTCCAGGGGTTTGAGTTTATGATGTGGTGTGGTACTCGAGGGATGGATACCACGTGAAGGGAGTGTGAGTTTGAAGACTAGTTTAAATGCAAAAAAACAATAACTTACTCAACGTGTGTGTTTATTTACGATGAAATAGTGGTGGTATTTCAATCAGTGTTGTGTTAAAAGTTTGACAGTTAACTTAATAGCGAGCCATTTTTTTTTATGTTTGTTTCACAGCACGTAGTCCTAAACTTGCTGATTCGAATATATAAACAATTTATTTTGTATTTTAAAAGTATTTAAATAGGGCCTACATAATATTATACTAATATAGGCCTATAATTTTAACATATAAGTTTTATAGGCCTATAGATAATAGTTTAGTTTGATAGACCTGTGTAGATTTCTAAATAAAATTAAACCTTTTTTCGATTAAATTGAAATTGAGGTCATATTTAAAATTTGTTAAGAACCAGTTCAGTATTATATAGGCTTACTAAAAGAGCAATTAGGTTAATTGTTATAAGGTTCTGTTTAAGGAACTTACATAGTTTGTTAAATATTAATGTTTACAAGCAATTAAATAAATCGATGTTAAATTGTATTCTCAGTTAAATGAAGGCAGGATATTTAAATTAATTTCATAAGAAGTAGGGAAATAAAGTATGTATAAAACTACGTCTATTTTATTTGTTAAAATATTCACGCGCAGTTATTTTTCCCGAGTTTAAAATAATTAAAGAAGTGGGCCATATTGTATTATATAATTTTAAAGTTATACTTTAATGAAGATTTATTTATTCGAAGACAAAGCTTAGCAAGATAAATTTATTAAATAGCAAAGCCTTTTTTTTTATTGCAAATTAATATTTTAAGTTACATTTGCTAAAAATAATTAAATGAAGTGTTTATGTAAATATACTTTGCGTTCTTATTTAATATTTTTATAGCCTTGTCTGGTTATTAAATTCATATTTTGTGACGACTAGTTTGTATACGTTAGGCCTATTTTAATTTAATGCACCCTAGGATTTTCAATTGATTATTACTTACCATCTCAAAATGCGGTGCTCCCAAAAATCTACTGGATGTAGAGCTGGAGGAGTGGAAGGGATGTAAAGGGGGAGGGTATATAATACATTGATGCTATTATTTATGTACTGTACTAATACTTCATTATTAAATTTTAGGTGAACTTAATGTAGTATACTCCATTTACTCTGAAAGGTAGAAAGGAGTCTTAAGCTGACGTAAATACCCTATGCCCCTATATTATAAGCTATACTGTAATGGAACAATGTAAGGTATGAGTGCTACCTTTCAGGGTAAACGAAGGTTACATATCAGTATATATTTTGTATATCAGTTCGTAAGCCTGGTATTAAAATATATCCTTTGCATTCGACACATCTTCAGTGCTTTCTATATCAGTGGTGCGCTACCCTAGGGTCGCGACTCCAATTGGGGGTAAATTACCAGTTTTTTTTAAAAAAGTCACTGAATTATTTTTTATGGATGACACAGAAGAAATATTCTTAGGTAATATACAGCCATTTATGTCCTGTTATCAAATGATATGTGTAGTAAACTTACTTTGACTATATTATACATTTATCAGCCTTAGAAACGTTTTTTTAGGGCGCCAAAAATTAATCGCGAAGGTAAAATGTAAGAGGAGAAGGCTTCACGTAAGAGGAAAACGTTTCTTTTATTTACATGGTAGCATGGGGGCTTCTGAATAAAATAGTTCTTCAGTGGAGTTACACCCTCGAAAAGGTTGCGCGCCATTGAACTATATTATAACTGTACACACAGTAGTTACGTACTTCACTTGCCTTTATGGTAAATATCAATAGTAATAATAGTAGTAATAATGATAATGTAATACTTATATGTAAGTAACTTCTATTTTTCTTTTGGCCAACAAACATAAGTAAATATAAGGCCATGAGACGAAAAGGAGTAACTTTATTGTCATACACGCACTACAAGATGGCAGGGAAGGAAGGGATTTAAGGTGGGGATTTAGAGGACGCGATTAAAGGTAAGTGTTTTTGCAGTTTTTTTATAGCAAAACATTTTTTTTTGGGTCAAAATAAATTAAGGATAGAGTTTAATTTTCTTCACATGGTGACCTCAAAATTTCTTGTATATCTGTCCTGGAATTAAATGACAACATTTTCTCTCCATTTAAAAAGTTTCTAATCTAATGCCGCTATACTCTTGACATATATTCAGGAAATGTTGATGTAAAGAAAATTAAACTCTATGTTTCTACTGGAGCATTATTTTATTTATTTTTGGCCAAAAAATGTTTTGTTTTAAAAACTTCAAAAACAATGTTCTTTTCTCTCGTTCCTTACATCTTCACCTTAACTTGATACAATATAAAAAACTTTCTTTCTAAAAACGAATTTCTTCCTTATGTTTTCGAATAATATTTTAATTTAAAAAGGTGGTATTTTTGAAATAAAAACTTTCGCTCTAAATTATTGTCTGAATAGTAATAACTATAGTAATGTTTTTTTAAGGAAGATCGGTGAAGACGTCAAGCGTCGGCTCTGCTAATTGTGACGGTAGACGTCGGCCCTCCTGCCGGTAGCAAGTTAAACCACTTTCGATGGGATGTTTAGGAGCCGGTAATTGGCACCCATGTCTGCCACCGGGGTTTTTGATAGTAAGGGGTATCACTCGTGACTAGATAACCAACTCAGTTAGTCTAATATTTGTTCAAGGCATGTACAGAATCTATTGTTTTTATAAAATAACTTACTATATTCAAAATACACGAAATTTCTAAAAAAAAATAGTTCACGGAGATATTTATTTGAACTTATCTATCCACCCATACATCCATCTATCTATCTATCTATCTATCTATCTATATATATCTATCTATCTATCTATCTATCTATCTATCTATCTATCTATCTATCTATATGTGTGTGTCAAACAAAACAAATGCAAAAGCAAAACCAAAACGAGTTTTTTTCATCCATCACGTCTCACTATCCACTTTGGCTATCTGATTGGTGGATATGATGAAGGTAGGATTGAAATAAAATAAAAAAGTATCCGCATATTTATGATTGGAAAATGGGAAATCATTGAAGTAAAACCATCCTCAGTTCACTTAAAATTTGTAAGTCCAATTTTCATAGCACGTGTCTTTTAGTAAATACACATTTCTTTGAGGTCAAAATTGATAACATTTTGCTAAATTATTAGTGTTATTTTATTGGTATTGTTATTATCTATCAAAAGTGACAAGTGCTTATCACATCACATGACTTATGAATATGTAAAAATTGATGTAGTCATTTTTCTAGTTGTCAGATAGGACCTATCCTATGAAAAACGAGTCTTCACCTGCGACCTCTGTCACCGACAAACAAGACTAAACGTTCTTGACGTTTAAGTTGTACGTTATAGAATACTATCATATTTGGTCATTGTCATTATCATCCTCATAACTGGACGTTTCCGCCTCAGCGGGTCGTTCTGGCACCATTTCTTCCATTTCTGTCGACTTCTCCAAGCCTTTTCCTCTGCCACGCGTCCCCAGTCTACTCCTTAGTCTCCATGTCCTTCTGTGCCTTAGTCCATCCATCTCGTCAGCGGTCTTCCTAAAGGTCTTCTACCCTTCTCCCTAACCTGTAGAGATTTCTCGGGCATTCTGTCCCCCTCCATTCTTCTCTTTTTTTGTATCATCGCGGCTTAATACCTGTTCAGGTTATACGCATATGTATGATAATTACTCTATTGGGGTAGGGAGGAGGAATAAAGCATTTTAGATGTAATATACCCGCATTTGCATGGCAGAAGAGTAGGGAAGCATTTCAGGAAAAACCACCCTTAGTAGACCCTACCGGAGTTCGAACCCCGATCTTCCCCTTATCAGCAGGCCAGCCTAACACGAGAGTCACGCCTTTTAGACAATTCGGCCACTGAAACGGGTCCTCAATTCTTGTAACCATAGCAGCCTTTTCCTCTTCAGTGTATCTTCTAATTGTATCATCTTTAAGCTCTCCCTAAATTTTTTTCATTCCTTATCCTATCTCTATGTATATGGACATTAAAATTTATAACAATACAAAATTCGTATCTTCTTCTTAAACTCATTCATCCATTGCGACTACTATGGTATGAATTAACGATTGGTGTAGATAGGATTTTAGGATTTTTTTTTTTACTAAGAGTATTTTACTTTCACTTTCTAAGCCCACCTATTATACCACTCTACTTATAAACAAACTTAACAGAGGAATATATGCCAGCCTTTGCACCTTGATACTTTTACTAATTAATATAGTCGGATAAATATGTTTACAAATAGTAGATCTTTTCCTATCATCGTCCTGAATCGAACCAAGGCTCCCTTGGACATGTAGAGGGTAATTACATAAAGTTTGCATGGGTTTGATATACACATAGTTATTTATAGATTACAACCATATTATGCGCGTTTATGAGCCGAATTAGATAAGATCCAAACAGTTTCATTAGGGGCCTAAAGTAGAATTTTGGTTGGAAGAATCTTTTTTAAAATATTTAATTTTTTTTTAGGTAAACATTGATACCATTTTACTATATGTTTAAGTGTAATTTTATTAGTATTGAAAATATATATCATAAGTGACAGCTACAGATTATATGACTTGACGTTCGAATACGTGAATATATCTCTTTTTATTTTTATTGCTATTGGATAAGAATGTCTCTATGAAAATCGTATTGTAGTTATTTACATGACATATATACAGTAAGCATGCAATAAGAATTACAGCCTAGAAAAAAAACTACAGACTGTTGCGGTCAATATTTGTATATTTTATAATATTGTTTGTGTTATTTTTGTAGATCATATATCTCTAATGTATCTGTCAAAAGAGAAACCTGCAGATCACATAACTTGACGTATGAATAGACCTACGTGAAAGTAATTTGAGTAACTTTTGTAACCATCGGATACTGTCCTTCTTTTCTCGCCCTACTATAAAGTTAGTGCTTATCTAGTGTGGTTTGCTGGTGATTGGGAGGTCGGGGTTAGAATCCCTGCCGGGTATACTTCGTGTGCTTTTTACTTAATGATTTTTCATCATCCCTCTAAGCCAGCGGTCCCTAAACTTTTTTCACTTACCTAACCCTTGGTAGCCCATTTCCATAAATTGTGCTCCTATATATATATATATTTTTTTTTTGCAAAATGTTTAGTTATCATAGTATTAGTTTCTGACTTATTTATTACAACTGAAAATAAATTGACTAGTAATGGGATTAAAATACAATGTGATAGTAAGCTCAATAAAAAGGGCATATATTTTTACATTTAAAAAGCAAACGTTACAATAAAAATTAACACATTTAATTTATTAATAATTATAAAAACTATTTTATGCTTGAGATTGAAATCATTTTCACAAGGTCAAATATATAAGAAAACACGCACCACCCCTCACCATATCGTTTAGTTAATTTCATAACTTTTGACTGATTTTTTTGTCTTACACTGCTGGCATATGTAGATCTTTCCGCCATAATTCAAATATTTTCACGTACCCCCAAACGTCCTGGCACGTACCTATGGGGGTACGCGTACCCCACGTTGATGACCACTGCTCTAAACAAATGCGGCTACGTTTCCTCTATATTATACCTTCTTCCAACCTTAACCCATTTGTATGATTAAATGCAGATAGTCCGGAAGGGTAGTAAAACGCAGAACGAAAATAAAAGTTAATTGGCCTTAAGTCATAACTCATTAACTAAATAACCCATTCTTTGGTTTAATTTTAATACGAAAATAAATTTCGTCTGAAAAAAACAAACATACATTGCGGAATTAAGACTATCCATTAGAATGTTTTTATTACATTAAAACGATTAGAATAAAAATAGAATTCCAAGTTGAATGAACTGTTCCTCCATCTTCTAGAGAGAGATAAAAAAACAAACTAACCTAAAAAGTGGTTCGTGAAGAGTTGACAAGCTTAAACCCTGGTGTTAAATTGTGGACGTTGTTATTACTGCTTTGGACTGGCCGGGCTTCTCGCAGTTATTTATATTCTACTGAGATTTTCAAAGAGGCATTCCTCAAAGGAGTTAAAACACCTCACACAAATACATCCGCTTCCAACATCGACTCGCCAGAAACGCTACAAATAAAGAATATATACAATCTCTGATAAAAAATAGAAAATGTTTTTAATTGCTTAATATAAGGTGAGGTAATAAGAAACGAAAGCTAAGATACATATTTTCCGCAGTTTTTATGAAAAAAAAATTGGTCTAAATAAATAAAATAAGTTATTGTATAAAGTTTCTTACGAAAGCACAGGTTATTTTCTAAATTTACTTTTACGTGTTCATACTTCAAGTCATTTGATCTGAATCGGTCACTTTTAATAGATTAATGAATCCACTACTGTTTCCAAGCTGTCAGTTTTTTATTCAAGCCATATAGTTTCCACTACCAGCTTGTTAGGCCTGTCATAGTTTCTTATGTCCTATAAGACTAGGACAGGCACAACACCCAGTCCCCAGTCGTTAATTTATCACTGTGAAAGTGTACACCCACATTTCACCAATGATACATTTTTCGACCATCCCAGGAATAGAACCTGGGAGCCTAAGCTCAGTACGCAGACATGCTACTAAATGAGCTAAGGTTTCGGATATCAATACCTAAATAATAACACTAATAACAAAGTAAAATGTTATCAATGTTGAGAAAAAAAAGTTTGTATTTTCTGAGAGGTGATCAAAATGTTAATTCTTAATAAAAATCGAGGTAAAGATAAGTTTAGTTTAAATATTTTATATCCAGTAATCTCAACAATTATAAGGATATTGCTCATGAGAATAGTGACATTTGAACACATTTTTTAAAGGAAGAAAAAAGATATTCAAAAATGGTTGAGATGGCTATGTGCAGAAAATTAAACTAACTTTATTTACTGACGCATTTAAAACATTTTCTTGGTCATTTAAACTGAGAAAATAAAGGCCTTAACTCGCGTTTCCCTCTATTCCACCTTAAAACACCCTCACACAAATACATTCACCTAAAACACTAACGATTCGTTAGCAATGCTACAAATAATTAAACTAGACAGTCTCAGAAAATGAATATATATATATATATATATCTCAATCGCTTAACCCAGGTACGATAGGAAACATGAGTTAAGGGCAGTATTTTTGCAGTTTTTGTCTAAAAACATTTGTTTGGTAAAATGAAGTAAAATAATTCTCCAGTAGTTCAGAATTCTTGTCTATATATATCCAGAGATTTCGGGTTCGATCCAGAGCGCTTCCCCAGATTTTTTGGGAAGCAGTGGGCCTGGTAGGGGGTCAACTCAGCCTCGTGAGGACAAATGAGGCGTCTATTTGAATGATAAAGTAAAGGCTCCGGTCTAGAAAACTGAGATTAACGGCCGGAGGGTTCGTTGTGATGACAACATGACACCTTCTATCCACGTAAGTTGGCACTATCTTCGCGAACAAACGGCGACCACTCGGTCGGTATGGCTTAGTTACGGGCTTACGCCTTGAGTCTTTTTTATACCATTAGACCAATAAGTGTATTTCTATAGTAGTTTTTAGAAGCAAATAGTTAAAATGAATACCTGCATAGTTAGGTACTCAATCTGAATGACAAGCTCATTTTGTCTGGTTCACCATCAACGGTAATATCAGGGTTCAAATCCCTACTGGGTATATTGAGTTTTCCTCCCTCCCCCTAAACGGTTTCCACTTATTTTTTGACGTTTATAAAAGAACTATGGCATTTTAAAACCGCCCTAAATATCGAACAAGACTGGTTCGTAAAGTACACAGAGAGGTTTGTCTTCTAAATGCGATGTTCCGCTATAGTTTTCTCATCCTATTTACATCCTAATGTAGACGTACTACCACTAAACAACTTATCTAACCTCTACTTCTCGATTAAAAAATTAAGGGTGCCGCCTAATTGAAAGAAAATATCCTCCCACTGAGGTATTTCTTAGGCGAATAGAAATTTTGAGGCTTCAAAACCTCAGCTATCTTAGAATTTTTTGTTTTACGCTTTTAAAATAAATTGACTATTAATTTGAAGGAGGAATTATATTTATTTCTCAATATTTACCTTACTCTAAGAACTGCAATATTAAGCGTTAAACATCTTTAAAAATTAAACTATTTCTGATTATTTTTTCTAGTTCTAAAATTTAAAATTTATGGATATTAATTCTATGGGAGGGTGTTGAATGTTGATACATTTCCCTTCTATTACAGCGTGAGCCATATTTTAAAATGTAAAATTACATCTTAAATAGCGTGGGATCTTTGAACATATACGATGCATGTCGGCACCCCGGTAGGTGACCCCCTTAAGAGCATGTATCACTACCGATTAATGGGGATAGTAAACACACGACTAAGCTTGAACCAGGAATTTCATTGAAGTGCAGTTTTATGCATTCTTCACTTGTCAACAGTGAGATCTGGATCAGTTTATTATTTTTTGTTTCATTTTAAATAGTTATTTTGTTGCATTTAAAAAAAATTACATGGTCATACTGTTTCACGTGTTTAAATGTCCTCTGTTTTCTAAGAATGAGAACAGAAAATTGCGTCATGAGGTGACGTCTTCTTCGAGCTGTATTACCTATCTTATTTGGGTTGCTATCCATGGGGTAAAAAAAAAAATTGGTGTTGATTGTTATGATTACTAAATAAAATTACAGGTAACCCAGCTCCAGACGGTAAAGTAACCGTGTAGCAGTAAACGAAGAATTAAGAAAATGAAGGGAACTCGTTAGAAGTTTGGTGTTCAAGGGGGTCGAACCCAATTCTGGACAGTTTTGTACCAGTCAAATTGTCAAGGGGATGAAAATGAGGGAGATGCGGCCAGTCGAGTGCAAGTAGAGTGGGCGGCGTGTTTTACGGCGTGATTCATTAAGTCCTGGCACAGGTTCAGTGGGCTCGATAAGCCTACTCCTCCCCAGGCTGCCGAGTAATGGGTGGAGGGAGGGAGGGGGCTACATGGGGCCCTGCTCACACATTCCACCATCCACCAGCACCCCAGAGCGATACCAGCCTTCCGGGAGGATTGTTCGCACAGGCGAGAGAGTTTTCTTAACCGGCGACTATAAGTTATAACATGACCCACTTCTTATTTTTTATATAAATGGCTTTTATGAAGGACTTAACATAAATAAAATGGTGACCTGGTGGTCTAGGGGTAAGGTGTCAGACTTCTGTGCTGAGGGTCCGGGGTTCAATCCTCGGTCCCGGCACAGATTTATCTGATTGCCAAACCCTTCCTTTACCTCTGACAAGACGTGTATTAATCACAACTTGTGAATGTGAGGAATGCCAGGCCTCCACCGTGGTTCGGATCCCACGTTAAACTGTAGGTCCTCCATTTCATCTCACTATCACCCTACCATCACACATTAGCGTAAGTGCGTATAACCCGAACGGGTAGTAAGACGCGGTGCTAATAATCATAACATAAATAAAATAAGAGAAGTATGACTTGGAGATATAATAGGCTAATGAATTTCCCCCCACATCGGTGGACATGCGGGCTAAGAATGGCACACACTATGGCATAGTACGTCGCTTCTCACCGGTATAAAAAATATTCCCGGTTTGAGTTTTCCCTCATTTTCATAAAAAAAAAATTAGAAATGAGCCAATATGATGTTATACTGACAGATTTGTGTCAAACCTTTTTAAAGGTGTTGATCACAACCTTTTAGGGCGGGAGTGTAAAGTACGCGCGTTAAGGTAAGTATTTTTGCAGTTTTTATATCAACAATTTTTTTTGTCAAAAAAAATCAAATATTTCTCCATTACAAACATAGAGTTTATTTGTATTCACATGGTGGGTGACCTCAGTATTTATTAAATATCTTTCAAGTGTGTACTAGAATGTAATGAAAACTTTTTCTCTTAATTTAAAAAGTGTATCATCTAATGCCGATATGATCATGACAGATATTCAACAACTGTTAATATCACCATGTGAAGCGAATTAAACTATGTTTTTACTAGAGTAATGTTTTACTTATTTGGCCAAAAAAGGTGTTTTTGCCATAAAAACTGTAACAATATTTACTGGAATTCAAGTCCCGTCCAACCTAGATCTTAAAATCATGTCATACTACATTTTAAAGTTCTTTCAAAAGCAACAAACATAATCTCCCGCCAAAGCACGTTAAGAACAAACCGTGCCAAAAACGGATTGCAAACAGCATCTTGTTGGAGCTGCCAAGATTTAGAAATACAGGCTGAAATATTTCGAGTTAAATGAAGTATTGTGCTAAGCTTTCGTTTCATCAGACACACCATTGGGTTAGAAAGATAGGGGCAAATTAGTGAATTCCCAGATGAGAAGACAAAACATCACGTGGCTGATGAATCATTAACAACAGCAACAACAACACAATGTTTCCCAACTGTGCCAAGATACTTTAAATAAAAAGAGAGGAAAAGTGGAGGGCGCTATTATTTGTCTGGTTGTTATTGGATTAAACACCAGACGTGCCTACACTTATGGTCACGTGGTATAAGGAGGCAGGCTCTAAATAGAGTAGATTGCCGCTGACGGGGAGTGTTGGAGTTCAAATATAATCAGGGAGCCTTAAAAGCATGGTTTACATTATGCGAGCTACTGGCTAGTCAGTAAGACAGTAGCTGGCCTTCTAACTGGGTGGACAGTTATTGGGCTCTACTGTACGATGATCGTAAGTTTAAATGTCTGAAGAGCGTATAGTTCTTATTCGTAAGATAATTTTCTTTAATATTGTGTGAAGAAATCAGATATAAATAAGTAGGTGAGAAATAGGACAATTAAATCAAAAACGCTGACAACAACCACGTGCAATAGTATCAGGTGTCTGGTCAGCTACTGACTGACCTGTGTGTTCACACGAAGCCAGTGGCCGGCTTATCCGCGGAGTGGAGGAAGGCCAGTGGACAGTAAAACAAAAATATCTGAAGTAGCTGACTAGGCCAGCTGCTGATCTACAGATATTTAACCACTGTTGATGCCACCATGTTAATAAGATTTAACTATGTTTGCATAGAAGCAGTATTTGATTTATCTTGACCAAAAAATGTTTTGCTATAAAACTTGCAAAAACCCTTTACCTTTTCGAGCGTTTTTTTGCATCCTTAACTGTAGGGAAGTTTTAAATTTCTTCTCCACGCAAATGTGGATTCACTTAGGCCTATTCTAAGACTAACTTCCCAATCATTAACCTTTATTATATATTAGACCAAATCTTAATGATGAAAGTAATAAAATATATACGCGGAGCAGAGGAAGGTTATTCAGTTTGTGATTTGCATTTTAAGAAAATAAAAAAAGCTTATCTAGTAATAAAAGAAGGATTAATCCCGGGTTTAGACAAACTGAGCTACAATCAAAGGAAACGTAGCTAAGGGCCAGTTTCATGGTCAGACTTAGCACGCCTCAAGTGTGACGCTATACTAAATACAGGACGACACCCACCTGGACACGAATGGAATGGGCCAATCTCATAGCGCAACATTTGAGACGTAATGAGTATGACTATGAAACTGACCCCTGACACGCACAATAAACAGTGATCAACAACCAACTGGTTCATCATATAAGAGAACAAATTGATCGACATACCAACTGTTTGACAAAGGAGTACAATCTGGTTGATAGAAGAGAATAAATGGATCGACCTATTGAATATTTTATACGGGAATTTTTTTTGTTGATAATCAACTGGTTGATTAGAATGATCGAAATATCAATTGTTTCACAAGATAGAATACTTTTGCTGACATCCAAATGTTCGATAGGAGAGGACAAAGTGGTTGACAGTAAACTTATAGAACAAAGGGATCTACAGTTATATAGGCCTACATATTGTATTATTATTTTTATTATAAGGTGTGCTATCTTACGACAGGTCCATTCCTTTTGTCAGTGAAACATAAACCTCCAATGCGCCCTGTCCTCGGCCTCCTTCTTCAGCTCCCAGAATCTTCATCTTTCCTTCAAGTCATCTAGTATTTGAATCCTCCTTCTTCCTAAACTTTTATTTCCCTCGACTTTTCCTTCTATAACATCGTGCAGTAAACAATTATTCATAAGGATATGTCCAATTCAGTTTGCTTTGCACCGAAGAACTACATCCAAAATGCTTCTCTTCTCACCCATTCTTCTTAGGACTTCTTCATTTGCCACCCTGTCGGTCCACCTGACCTTCTCAAGTCTTCTCCAGCACCACATTTCAAATCTCTCCAAGCATTTCTTTTCCGTATTCCTAAGAGTCCAAATTTCTGCTCCATACAGTGCGATGCTCCAAATGTAGCAGTTCAATTATAAACCTCACTAACAGAATAATATTTAATATCAATAAATAAAACGTGGTCTAGGTACACAGTACACTATACATAAAGTTGGATCACAACTCAAATACATCGATTTTGTGTTTACTTAGTACAGATTTGATAAAAAATAAAACAAGCTATATTTTTCAAACGAAAGCTTATATCAAAATCTTTGGACATTTGATGTTTTAGACGATTTCAAGTCGGAGTTATGCCTGAGTAATGTCTATTGAGAAGTTAAAAGATAGTTTTCGGAGGATACAAACGTAATTTTCAATAAGTACCATAATCTTTTTATCGAAAATATAATGGCTACAACGTTGTTTCTTAAAGCAACAATCCTTTGCGTATCATTCTTTATTTTGTAATAACTATACATTTGTTTTGTTTTAGTGACTCGTCGTCACTTAATAGTTCAGTAAATTGTAAGGTTGTTGAGAATTTACAAAATATCAAGTGCATAATTTTTAGTTTTTTTTCTGGATATTTTCATGCATATCTAGCCAGTTTTAGTTGCATAATAATCCTATTGCCTACCTAGTGTAATTTTTATCAGAAAACTTCACATCTAAACCCGAAATGTAATTCTAAACGTATATTCACCAATTAAAAAAATAATTAGACAAAAATGAATACATGATTTTTTATTAGGAGAAAATATTTCTTTCAAAGAAATTGCTTAAATTATATGGCATTTTACTTTAGATTCATAAGAAATCTCCAGCTAAAAAATATATAAAAATACATATATAAATAAACTTTTTATTGATTTACTTGTTTTCCTATTTTGACTTGAAAATTATTGGTGAAACATCATTTAGCTAAATTAATATATATGGCAAAACGATTAAAAAAAAATCAAATTATCTTTTACCAACATCTACACAGCTATAGACCTGTAAATATTAATACTTCTTTACTAGCTCCTTGGCATTGACTAATATTTTTTTTCAGAAGAGGTTAACAACTCTCCGTATGAGCACAGCTCTATGTTCGACCCGTCTGGCATTGAACAGGGGGACCAGGGTGACCGAGGTGAGAAATATAACAGCCAATCCATGTTACTGTCCTCTTAGTGCAGTGCTTTGCGTTATTCTGTGCTGCGCTGGTGGTTGTCCGTATTTGCTTGGAGGTTATCGGGTCAAGAGGTTGGTGTAGGCCAACTCAATATTCATGTCATTAATGTTTTACCTACATATTATACTCATCCTATGATTCTATTAGTAATTATATAACTGTGCTATAGATAAAGAACTTATATAAATGTTGAAAACAATATACAACAAATAATTTACGATTGCTACTGTGATTTTTCTGTAATCATATTCGTACTTTATGATACATTAATTTTAAATTTTTGAAATTTGTCTCGCCTACATATGTGTTGTCCATTTAGGCCTACGTGTGAACGCTTTTAATCGACTGCGGTGTATGTTTGTGTGTTTATGACATAATAAGGGTACCATTTACTGTGCTCTTTCCCAGCCAACTTATTTTATCATCAAACGACTTACAAACAAACTTGATTATAAAGAAAAGCATCCTTTTTATTAGATTTACAAACTTACAATATGAAAATACCAATTTCACCAATTTTATATATTTTGGACATGCAGATAATTGAATATGGGACACTTGACTCATCAAGAGAGGGAAATGAAGAATTTATTAGCTAATTTTGAAGAGCATTGTTTTTATATAAAGTAGTGTGATGTGAAAAGTTTAAAAGACTCGTGCTATATGTAAGCCATTTGATACGTGGAGAGATTCCTTTCTACATTGAATTCCGGAGTTTTATCAAACCAATTTTCATAATGAAATAAAAAATAATAATGCTTATGCTCCCAAGCGTGTGTTCAAAAACTTCAAATCTAAACAATATTCAAAGGGAGGCCACAATTTAAAAAAAGTTTCTTCATACAGCAGTTACTCGAGTTCTACCAAACTAACATGTATACAGTACATATATATTTAATTAAACTATTTACTTCGAGGATTATCATTTAGAGTTTACACATTTTCAATAACGAAGCCACCCGCTTCAGTGGCGAATGGTCTAAGCAATTCCTCTCATTTTAGTAATATTTATGATTCTGTTGGCAAGGAGAAATTTAAGATTATATAACTAGGAAAGAAAACTTTGAATATTAAAGATAATAATAACTTGGTGTTTTGTGTGAACAACTCCACATCAAGTAGTCGTCCTTGGTGGGGAGTTGTTCACACAAAACACCAAGTTACTATTATGTTTAGTATTAAAAATTTCCTTTCTTAGTTATATGACATCACTCTCATGTCAGACTACCTTGCTGATGGCGGAGAGATCGAGGTTCGAATACCAGTCGGGTTTATCGAAGGTGGTTTTGCCTAAAGGGTTTATCACTTTCTTTCCACGCAAATGTGGGTAGATTACCTCAAAAATACTTCCTTCCTTATCCTACTCTGTTAGAGTAATTATATGTATATGATTAACAAGGCCACACTCTATAAATTTAATCAATGAATGTGTGGACGCATTTTTTTTAGCACAGCGTCTTACTACCCGTTCGGGTTATACGCTTATGTACTAATTACGCTAATGGTTTTAAGGATTAGAAAGGTTATATTTAGAGAAAGTGTACACACATTTTCGTGGAGAGAGATAGTGGGAAACCATGTTGTAAAAAAATGCAGTACACCCAATCGAGATTCGAATCTCGATTTCCTCGCTATCGTAAGTCAAGTCTACTGCGAGAGTAGCGCCTTAGACCATGCGGCCACCGAGGCTGGTATGCGCGATATTAATATGCCATAAAAATGGGGGTTAAAGTCTCAAAAATAAAAAGGATCTCGGTTGTAGAATCACACAGAAATCACAAAACACTTGAACCCACACTTGGTTTACTATACAAACCCTGTGACTTGGGCAAACTATAAAAGTGACTTAAGAGTTTCTTACACCTGGGCACAAATCGTTGAAATATAACACACTTAACCAATGTTTTGTGACCTGCGCACGATTAGAAGTATCTGGCTCGCGGTAGAAGATTGGAGAAGTCTATGTACACCTCCCCATAAATGATCGTATCGCTGTGGTGTTCCCAACCCCTCTCCACGCCAATAAGGGCAAATTTCCTCCAACCACCTTCCTCAGCCCTATTTCAAATATTCAACCCATCCATAACCCATGTGTTAAAAAGTACAAAACAAAACAAGTTGTCTAGAGATCAATTTAGTAAAATAAATGACGAAGATTGAACAAGCCAGAATAAAACCTATACCGTGGGAATGGTTGGTTTAATGCAGTTATTTTTGGATAGTTGCTACAAATTACTGATTAGGTCAGGGTCCGACAACATCCTCGGACGAGACTGATTTTTTATGACCGAACATAGTTCGAGATTAAAACTAGCCGTACGATTATGTTAACGCGCTAAAAAAAAACAACTAAGCAGCTAAAACATGTAACACAGAATACAAGATTCAAACCACAAACACAATCGTAGA
>CABFWB010001931.1:34547-55873 GCA_902151455.1 Timema bartmani | reverse complement strand
AAGAGAGGGGAGTTGAAGAGGGTTTTTTTTATGACAGTCATCTTGGTTACTGGTCCTCCTGTCGTGTATTATTTCCTATCTGGATTATTTTTGAATCATGCTGCGTCGTAGAAAGATTTTGTGTGTCGGAAACTGTTCAAGAAAAACCGGCGAGTACTAACCATATTATCTCGTTTGGAAGAGCTTTTATTACACCTGACCTATCTCAATATGTTACGTCCATTGAAGGCTTCCGCAGCCGTTGTTTAAATGTCACGCCTGGTGTGATTACACTGTAGCTTCCTATCCGTAGTGCCTCATCCCACGGATACAGCCAGAGACACACGTTTGTCAAAAATTGAGCAAAATCTGCTCGAGTGGCACAGAAATTCACACTATAACAGAAATATATTCAGGCCCGTGATTCTTTACACTGCAAACTAGAAACAGCTTACTATAAAAAATATTGCTATTTTTTAGTGGATCTTCAATTTTAATATCACGAGGAATGTTTTCAAATTATTGTGTTGTGTCGTTCAAAAAATTAAAACAGAACAAGAACGACACACTCCATTCACGGTAGGAATTACTCTCTGAAAGGTCTTTTTTCCTACCAATATCCTACTATATAATAGATTTCTGGTAGGGAAAAAGGCCTTTCAGAAAACAATTCCTACGCTGAACAGACTTTACTTCCTATTCAACGAGTTATTTCAAATCATTTCACAACTGTAAAAGTAGTTAGTTACCTGCTAATAGCGCGATATTTTAGACGCATGCGCACTGATAGCATCGATTGGTTTTGAAATTCGGTTGGGTCTCCCAAGCTGATGTTGTTGCGCAGGAAAAGGAAAGCTGAAATTATTTCAAAGTCACCCTGAACAGACAAAACCGATGAGGCCGAAATCTTGTGATTGGTTTAGATCTTGCCAAGTGAATACGTTTTTGATCTGAAAACATGTGAAGCCACAGTTAACACCTCATTTATGTACAGCTCGATCCAGACGACACATCGAGGTACGGTTTTCTGTACAGGCCGACTACTTTAAAATACAGTAGAGCTGAGAACAGTGAAACCATTTTTACATAATTTAAAAAAATACAACAAACTTGAAAAATAAATGATGAAAAAACTACTAAGCTTATCCCAAATTTAGCTGTTGTCAAATTAGGAATGCAAAAAACAGCATGACAATACGTTTCCAAGTTTAATCGTACGTAATCTTGGATTTAATTTCCCGGTTAATCGGCCATGAGATGGGTTATGAAGGTTGTTCAAGCAAGCTATGAATTGTTTTCTAACTTTATGTTGTTGTTGTTGTAAAATAGTTCCCCACTTTCACAGTTAAGTATCTTCTTTACTAAAAATAAACATTGTTTAGGACCTTCCTTAACATTCTTATTGACATAAAAAACAATTTCTACTCAGGTTCCTTCCTTCCAAAGTACAGTTCCTCTAAATCCTAACTTACTTGTTTATACCCCATTAGTGTAAACATGCTTGTAGACAGGACGGGGAAGCTGAATCATATCCACTCTGAATGGGCTTCATTCAGGCATTTCTCAAATAAAAAAACTTTATTAAAAAGTCTGCTTTATATCCACCTGCATCATACCCACGAAATTCCGCATTATATCGACTAGGAATGAACTCCATTCAGATATTTCTCAAATAAACAACTATATTGAATTTTGCTTTGTATCCACAAATGGTGGACATTAATTCTTATTTCGAAGTTAAATGTGTTTTATCACAGGTCTGGGAGAGGGCAGCAGGTTGGACTTCCTAATTAACTCACAAGTTTGCTAGAGTGCAACCAAATCATTATGTTAAAATAAAAACTTAACATAAACAAATTATAGTTTAAATTTAAACTAGTGATTTACGTATGCAAAGTAAATATAGTATATTGACGTCATTTTGGTGTTATAGTGACTATATTAATTCTAAATATGCCCGTTTAAGGACCAAATTTAATTTACATAGTAAGCAAAATTAGAATGGAGAAGTAAATATTATTTAAGAAAAAAATAATAAATTCACTATGAACCTTACTTATATTAAGAAATGGAAACAGACGTATACTAAATTATTCAAAATAAGAGGTTATAAAGATATTCTTTCAATATATCCTTTCTATATGATGATATTTGGATTGATTTCTTGTAATAAAAATAACAAAGTAAATAGGGCCTAGCCGATTATAACAAAATTAATTATTTGAAAAAAATTCTAAATCCTTAATTTTTTCTTTTTTTTTAGAAAACTCACCAAATTATTGTGCGATCCTTCTATTAGGCTGTGCTCGTCAATTTCTTCTAAAAAAATTATTCTAAAAACAATAGTTAATAGAAAATTTTATTTCTTCACAAATGTAAGGTTATAAAGGTTAGGTGAAGCTTGGTTGGGTTTGTTTTAGTTTAAAAACATTATAAATATAAAATATTGAGCACCAAAAAAATGTTATCATGCGCAAGGCTATTTCCTATGCATTTGGTGTTTTTTACGGTCTATAGTTTTTTTAAATATTTGTTTTGTTATAATAGTAAATTTACTTATCCTGGTGTGTGTATATGTGTTAGAAAACATAAAATATATCATAGTTTGACAAATAAATAAATAAAGAACCCCGCCCTCGGCGCAAACTAACCCCGAATACTAAAATAAATTTACGAACATTATTAGAAGTTATAAAACATTCATTTTCTGTTAAAGCCCTGATATAGTTTTTAATAATTCGTAGTTACTACGCAGCGCCGTAGCGACGGGGGAGGGGGGGGGGCAGCCGCCCCGGGCGCCATCAAGATGTAGATGTTTTTTATATAAATATAGTATTGCGAAATTTATCTAAACGCGTAGTTAAAAACACGTATACAATTCTCCTTTAGGAATAAAAATGGGCCCCATTTTGACATACACACGTGGCACAGTGCACTAACTCACATGCAAATCAACCAATAAAGATATAAAAATTTACAAACGATGTTAATCAAATATATATCATTACAGTGTCACGGCAACGAGC
The DNA here is from genome assembly GCA_902151455.1 of Timema bartmani. Taxonomy (NCBI): domain Eukaryota; kingdom Metazoa; phylum Arthropoda; class Insecta; order Phasmatodea; family Timematidae; genus Timema; species Timema bartmani. The sequence continues at coordinate 52,868 of CABFWB010001931.1, read as the reverse complement.
AAATTTCACAAACAACAGTAGGCAGATAGCATTGTCCAAACCAAGCATTAGCAAAAACTGGGTTGGGTAAAGAAGGTGGATCTCTCAACCACTTCGCTACTACTACAAGGTATTGAAAGTAGGCCATATCCATCGACACTTTTAGAAAATGAAAACTTTACTTATGTAACTAATAATGAAACTGGTAATGTAATTGTACATTCAGAGGGTTCCACACCAAATCTTAGCCAGTCCTTTCCAACATTTATTCCTTATGAAGATGTACAGGAACAGGATTTGGAAAATGAACCAACCAAATCTCAACTAAATTTGAATGACCCCACAACTGGTCTGATTTGAATGACCATGTGAGAAGCTTATTAGTTAAACATGGTCCAGAACAAAATAAAACTGGTAATTTTCTTTTATGAATTAATGCAGAAAAAAAGGCATTTTACGGAAAGTTGGTTCAATGAAAAACTTTTGAACGTAAAAAGTGTAGGGCGAAATTGGCTAATTTTCAGTGAAGAGATGAAATCTATTTATTGTTTCCCTTGCATGCTATTTAGCAAGCATTCTAATTCATGCTTGGTAAATCCAAAAGTAGAATTTTCTGAATGGGAAAAATTACCCCCTCGAATTCCAGAGCCTGAAAATTCTGTATAGCACCGTGAATGTTATGTTACTTGGAAAATCTTTGAAAAAAGGATTAAAGAGGGCAGTACAATTGATACTGAATTAAAGGAAATGATCGTAAAAGAAAAATAGAAATGGCGGCACATTCTCAGATATTATTGTTGATTGCATTTTGTTTTGTGCAGTCAACAACTTGGCTTTTCGAGGTTCAAGTACAAATATACGTGAGGCCAATCACTGTGGATTTTTAAAAAATTTGCTAGAGTTTGTTTCTCATTATGATAAACAGTTAAGAGAGAATATTACCTTAAGCAAAGAAAAAAAAAGAAGTTCCAAATTACTTTTCTCCAACAATTCAAAATGAGCATCAATTTAATAGGTGACATTGTACGCCAAGAAATATTAAAATACATAAAAGAGGAAAAATATTTCTCAATTTCATTTGAATGTACACCAGATTTAGCCCATCATGAACAAATGTGCCAAATTATTAGGTAGGGTACGTGAAAGTTTCGGAGGATGTTTGCTCTATTGAAGAACGTTTAATTGATTTCATAAAAACTAGTAAAACGACTGGAGCTGGTTTACCTGGAAATATTCTACAAAAAGTAGAAGCCGATGATCTTGATATTCATAATTGCCGAGGGCAAACATACGATAATGGTTCAAATATGGCGGGGTAGTATTCAGGAGTCCAGGCCCGTATACAAACAACTAACAGCCATGAACGTTTTATGCTATGTGCTGCTCATTCATTGAACTTGGTTGGTGTTCACGCTGCTGGAGTTGTCTCCAGATGTTATCACATTTTTTGGAACAGTACAAGAACTGTACAAATTATTTGCTTTCAGTGTCAAAAGGTGGGAATTATTATCCAACAAACTTTCGACCACTCTCAAGCATCACTGTGATACAAGATGGGCATCCAAATATTCTGCTGTTCACACACACTTTATTCACAGCTTGATAAAGTCGTTGAGGCCTTAGAAGAAATTTCTAACTACCCTCAATTCCATGACTGTTTATCTGTGTTTAAAAAACTTCTTAAACAAATTAATTTTAAGTTTGTTTATTCCTCTGTTATGTGGGACAAAATACTAAATCAGATCTCCCGCGTGAATGAACAGCTACAGCACAATGATATGACCGTGGAACGTGCAGTTAGTCTGGATTGAAAGATGCTTTACAAGACATCCGAGATACAGGATGTTATACTGGATGAAGCATCGAACACCTGTGCTGCAACATCTCTTGAAATTGACACTGCTTCTGCGAGTGAGAAAAGGGCAAAGAAGAGGAAAAGACTGACTTTGGAAGAAAGTGAGGACATTGTTTTGACAGGAAAACAAAGGTTCAGCATGGATTTTCATGTTATTTTTGACAAAGTCTTAGAACAAATGGAACGGCGTTCTAAATGTTTTAGTGAGGTGTTAGATGACTTTAAATTTTTTTAACGGGCAAGTCTTTGCAATCTATGACTGTGGAAGATTTAAAAGCTGGTGCAAAACGCTTAGCAAATAAATATGACAAGGATCTGGATGCTTCTGAAAGAGAGGGGGAAATAACTAGTTTTAAGTTTCAGGCCAGTTCTTTATTTGAAAAAAGTCAGGATTTTTCAAAATAAACCTCTCTTGACCTATTAAATTTAATCCACAATATGTCCAAACTTAGTAATTTCGTTCAGATTTTTTTTAAACATTGCCAGTTACTAATGCGTCTGGTGAACGAGGTTTTATTAAGCTTGAAAATAATAAAAAATTACTTAAGGTCATCAATGGGTCAAGACAGGTTAACACACCTGGCAATTCTATCAATAGAAAAATATTTTGCTTAAAATATTAACTACGGTGAAATAGTAAATGGTTTTGCTGCTGTTAAAGCTAGAAAGGTGTAAACTGTAAGTATAAAATAATCTGTTGATATTTTTAAATAATGTTACTTCTACATTTTTTCATAAGTAAATGAGGTAGCAATTAATTATAAACAAAAAGTATTCTTCATTCAATTCAAACTATCTAAAAAAAATTCTTTACAACAACACCTATTTAAGCTCATATAATCAGCACAGACTATTAAATAAGATTATATATTTAAGTTAATTTTTAGTAAAAAAATATTAAATTATAATAAATATTTAACGCAAAAATTTGTTTTCTTGTTATTATTATTATTTAATACAAATTAGCAAATTATAAACGGGACAATAATTGCAAGCCACAATAATAATAGCAAGATTGTTGTTATACAGCTAATGTATTACATCTGCAACAGGTATACAATACAATCTGACACCATCAACTGCTCCGGTATGACTGGAGATGGGGGGGGGGGACCCAATGTTACTGTCTGCCCCGGGCGCCAACTCCTCTAGCTACGGCCCTGTACTACGTTTGAGGAAATAAAAACAGTACACTAACTGTTTTATTCCCATTGATTAAAATAATTTTCCCAAATACTGTGCTTTATAAATTTTAATCAACTAAGATACCATAATTTATTTGTGTGATGAGTTTAAAGTCCATACTATTGAATTGAATGATTTTTTTTCCTCGTGTGGTGAACTAATCATTTTTAGGGTTCTTTTCTGCTGCCCTCTAGCAGATGTATAATGATTTAGAGTCGACCTTTGAGATTTCGTAAGTAGTTTATTAAATTTGAGAATTATAATTTTGACGTATGGTCCGCCATTTGTGGATACAATGCAGACTTTTTAATAAAGTTGTATATTTGAGAAATGTATGAATGGAGTCTTTTCGAGTGGATACAACATACATTAAAGTATTTTGTGGGTATGATGGAGATAATTCTAGTGGATACAAAGTAGACTTTTTAATACATTTGTTTATTTGAGAAATGCCTGAATGGAGTCCATTCAGAGTTGATAAAATGTAGTATTTTGGTAGGTATAATGTAGATAATTCTAGGAGATATAATGCATACCTTATATATGTGGTCTTTGTTTGAGAAAAGTTGGAATTGAGCTGATTCAGAGTGGTTACAATTCAGTTGTTTCGATAGGACAGGTAGCATCCAATCTCCATAGAAATGTACTTTTAGCAAATACAAACACATATTTTTTTGCGGCGAAAAATTGATAACATATTACAAATATGATTTAGTGTTATTTTATAAGTATTGATAATATCGATCAAAAGTGACAGCTTCAAATCACATGACTTGGCCTATTAATATGTGAAAGTAGATCTAGTAACTCTTCTACATATCAGATAAGGCTCCTCTTCCTATGAAAAGTCGACTGTCGTAAGACACTACACAAACACACACACACAATAATTCTCAGATGAGTTAATCATTTATTAGTTCAAGTTTAAAAGTTCGAGTAGTGTAAGATACCGGACCTGATAATTTCACCTACAAGTCTAGCGTCGTGTATGAAGGGCCTATCCTACGTGCTCGGCGGCCGACAAAGAGGGCCAAGTCAGTCCGCCACCAATCAGCACTCAATGAAACCACTGATAGCGATGATGGATGGGGTAAAGTCTCATGCTAATGATGGTGAATATGTTACCAAAACACACACAGACAAACAATGAAATAGCCTTTTATCTATTGCTACATCAAGGGAGATATGAAGTGTTTTCTCCTTTTTTTTATATGTCATACTACCCATCCTGGACACCTGCATAGTTATACCAATGGGGTAGAGATGAAGACAGTAGAATTTAGATTTAGGGAGATATTCAGGGAAAAACTTGGCAGCAAGAGATTGTCAAGAATGGAATATAGGAACATTGTAATTTATTTTATGTGGTTGTAAGGCCGCCTCTATGATCTAGTGCTCGGAGTTACTGGCTACAGATCCATAGGTCCAGAGTTATTTTCCCGGCTCTTCCAGATTTTTCTGTGAAGCAGTGTATCTGTGACGGGGTCAACTCAACCTCGACCTGCTTCGATGGCAGCATGGTCTAAGGCATCGCTCTCGTGTTAGACTAGACTGCCGGTGACAGAGAACCCGGGGTTTAAATTCCTGTCGGGTTTACTTAAAGTTGGGTTTCTTAAATTGTTTTTCACTTTACCTCCACATAAATGCGAGTACACTTCTTCTAAATTCAACCTTCTTTATCCTTAGCTCATTATCGTTCTTTGAACATATGCGTAAAACTTAAATAGGTAGTAAAACGTGGTTCCAAAAAAACAAACTAACCTCGTGAACAAAATTTAGGAATTACTTTACTTGAATAAAGAGGTAATCTTAAATTAACGACCAAAGGGTTCCTTTTGCTGACCACATGACACCCTCAATCCACAAATTTTGGGACGAGAATAATTTCAAATAGTATTTCGCTATAATTTTTATTTTTATATAAATACTACTCTTATTTATTTAATCACGATTTATGAGTTTATCGTTAAGATTTATTTGATGGGTTTTTTCCCCGAGACAGATGCCCTGATAGAGAACTAATTAGGTCAATATAAAATTTATGACTTTAATCTTTAATATTCTAGATGAGAAAGTAAATAGGAATTGCTTTCTTTTCGTTGACTTGACGTTGTCAAAACTCGACTTCAGTTATACAGACAATAGAAATGAACATTTTCTGGGAAATTTTCATTCGGAAACTTTTCCGCTAAAAAGTTAACGGATAATTTAATCACAGAGGAAGGGTGTGTGATGTATTCGCAAAGGTTTTGATATTAATATTGAAGTACTAACACATCTGGTCTAGATCAGATTCCACGTTGGTGACACATTCAAGCACCAAGCGCTGTAGTCGATGGATGAGGGTTAAAAAAAGAGAACTGTTAAGGCTGGGCTGTGCTGGGGGTCCGGGGTTCAATCCTCGGTCCCGGCACAGATTTATCTGATTGCCAAACCCTTCCTTCACCTCTGACAAGATGTGTATTAATCACAACTTGTGAATGTGAGGAATGCCAGGCCTCTACCGTGGTTCGGATTCCACGTTAAACTGTAGGTCCTCCATTTCATCTCACAATCACCCTACCATTGCACATTAGCGTAAGTGCGTATAACCCGAACGGGTAGTAAGACGCGGTGCTAATAATAATAATAATGTTAAGGCTGGGAGTGTAGGGAACGTGAATTAAAAAGTATTTAGTGTTTTTTAAGTTTCTATACGAATTTTTTTGTCAAAATAAATAAAATATTGCTTCAGTACAAACATTATAGTTTGATTCTCTTCACCTTGTGACCTCAACAGTTCTTGGATATCTGTCAAGAGTGTCCGGCAATTGAATGACAACTTTTTCTCTTCATTTAAAAGAGTTTCTCATCTAATGCTATATAGATAGCTAAATAATGATTTACTGAGAATTGAAAAATGACACCTGGACACGGGAATCGAACCCGGGACCTTTGGCTTAGTACGCCAATAATATAAATACTGAGCTATCCAGGAATTGTTCCGTACCCAGGGTCATTCTTCACTCATATTTTAAGGTAGAGTCTATGATGGACGTGCCGAAATCGTCGGCTACAAGTGTGTGATTGTATTAAGATCAAGAGATATTAGATAACGCAGCCACCTTCGACTCGGTTCGATTCCCGTGTCCAGGTGTCATGTTTCAATTTTCAGAATATGATATCTAGATGGAGAATTCCTCACTAAAAAGCATAAATAATAGCTTCGGCTATTTGATTCTTAAATTTTGGTTGATGAAGTGTTTTAACTAAAATAACACACTTTCTACCATTTTCGGTGGCCGCATGATATAAGGCGTCACTCTCGCAATAGACTGAACTGTCGATGCTAGAGGGATAGTGGTGTTTAATCCCGGTCGGGTGTACTGTGGGTGGTTTTTCCTAAATAGTTGTCCACTCTCCCTCTACGCAAATTCGGGTATACTTACTTTAAATTCAAACTTCCTTATCTCTAATATATTAGCGTAATTAGAACCTACGAGAAAAAACCAAACGGATAGTAGGACGCGGTGCTTAAAATACATTTTTTTTATAATTCATTAAATAAGTTTTAAAAAACACTATTACGACTAGGAAGAAAGTTTTAATTTATTATTTAAATAATACCCTAAAATCTTAGGGTACTTTAAACAAGTGTTTACGAACGAGCGAGGGGGTACACACAACCGTAAAAAAGGTCGGAGACCGTTGATTTTTTTAGCGGAATTAGGAAGGTTGAATTTATAGGAAGTGTATCAGAATTTGCGTGGAGGGATAGTGGAAAACCATTTAGGAAAAAAACCTCAGTACACCCAACCAGGATTCGAACCCTGATCTCCCCGTCTTCGGAAGTCTAGTCTACTGTGAAAGTAGCGCCTTAGACCACGCGTCCACCGAAGCGGATCACTGCTCTTGTTAATTGAGCGTCACAGTGGACGTCTTCACCCCTAGCCTCGTTGACCCGAGAGGTCATATCGTGCCCTAAGAAGATATCCAACCCCCTGATCTCCACGTACCTTCACACGCCAGTTCGAGCAGGGGTCAATCTTTTGGGGGAGGGAGGTAGGGTGTTGTTCCTTGGAGGCGGGTCTGGTTTGACAACCCGGTGGAGTGTTGTCGGCTGTTGTTGTAGGAACGCGGCACATCCTCCTCCTGCCTTGTCAGTAGACTGCGAGGAAGTCATTTATTAAGCCCTCATGAGGAGCTGCTCGATTGAAGCCTCGAGTCGGGAGCCAGTGGATTGTTAATATTACGAAACTCTCAAGTTTTTATGGTCAAATAACGGATGAATTCTAACTTTTTTTAAATAGTTAATAAATTCAAAATTTTTGAAATTAAAATTATAATTTAAAATTGAATTTCATCAAACTCGAATCTAGGATCTATTTGAATATGCAATGTCTAATAAATTTGGAATCGAATACGAATCCTAGCTAGATTAAGATTTCAGATTTGTATTTAAAATTTCTTAGATTCACACAGGCTTTGATGAAACTTAATTTAAAAGGCCACGTTATAAATTTATTGTTTGACGGAGAGGAATTCTAATCCCGTCATGGTACGTCGAGGAAGAATATTTGTGATTTCCATTGAGGTTTTGTCAAGCCTCTGTCCATGCCTATTTGACGTGTACTTTATGAACCGACAGATTAAATCATCCCACGACTTATAAACTAACTTAAATCTATAATAGACACAACACTCGGACGTTAATTAATAACTCTGAAAGGGGAAACACACATTTTAGAAATGATACTTTTTTGGCCATGACAGGGATCAAACCTATGTTCTTTAGCTCAGTAGGCAGACACGCTTACAACTAAGCTAAGATGTTGGACCAGTTTGAAAGTTACGTGGAGAATACCACAACGTGTTAATTTAATTCTCTTTAGAATCTTACTACATTTCCTTAAAATTAGCACTAATTATCCTACTTTGAGTTAGACAGTTTGTCATTAATTATTTAAAAAGTAAAGCGATTCCTTTTGAAAAAAAAATTCCGGAGTTACCCCCAACCGATTTACATATTTAAAAATTCAACACTAAGGATATTTTCAAAATGTTCAAAACGCAAAAATATTTAGAAGGAAGCAACGATTTTAGAAAACGACTATTTACTTCGACAGGAATTTTTCTTGTTCTACAAATCAATTTATTTTTATATTTAGAATAAAAGTATTTACTTCGCTGATAATCATATCAAAAGTTACAAATTTTCAATAACGAAGCCGCAATCTATATATGATTTACGTTAATCAGCTAATTTATGGACACTATTGAGATTATTTTGAGGTTGAGGTCGTTAACAAATGTTATTGAGCTGTATATTTGCACAGAAATCACAAAACGTCTGATCTTAAGCTTGGATTCACAACAAACCCTGTAACTTGGACATAAGAAATAAAATTGACTTAAGCGATTTTTCGTCTGAGTACTATACTAGCTGGGAATTTACAACCATAGGGAGAGTTTTTATGAATAATAATAAGATAAAATCATTACCAATTCACCAAATTAATAATCAATTACTGTATCTTAGATTAAAGGTAAGGCACTTGTAGCTAAGGTACAATTTTCATAGGAAGGGCCTTATCTACCAGCTAAAAAAAACTACTATTTATACTGCCGAGGATGGGGAGATCGAGGTTCGAATCTCGGTCGGGTGAACTGGGGGTGGTTTTTCCTAAACGGTTTTACACTCTCCCTCCACGCAAATGCGGGTTCACTTCCTCTATATTCAACCTTCCCAATTCCTCATCCATTAGCGTAATTAGTACTTAAGAGTATAACCTGAACGGGTAGTAAGACGCGGTGCTAAATATTATTATTATTATTATTATTATTATTATACTATTTATACTTTCAGGTATTTATAGGCCAAGTCATGTAATATGCAGCTATTACTTTTGATAGATGAGATATCTATAAAATAACACCAATCTCATAATATAGTCAAATGATATTCATTTTTATGGCAAAATTAACTTATGTATTTTCTAAGAGGCCCTTTCTGTGTTTGGTGGATTGTACTTACTCTAAGGAAAACTAATAAGAGTAGCAGATTTTTAGTTAAATACGTGCTAACACACATGTAGAGAAGATCAAAATCAATAGGGGTTGGGAGGGGAGGGGGGTACCCAATACACCCAAAATAGATTCAAATCCTGACTCCACGGGAAAGAGTCAACTGTGAAGACGTTAGAATCATTATAGTCACACTAATTGTGATACAAATGATGCCCAATGTCCCAAGCGTGGGTCGTGTTAGTTTTCAATATCTTGAGAGGCTGGTGGGGTTCTCCAACCTCTACAGTTCTTCTCCCTTTTGTTAATCTGTTCTTCCTGTGTCCTTCGTACTCCCATCTGGAACCGCCTGTAATAATTGATAGTGTCAGGGTGAAGGTCGTTCCTGACATGCTGACCGCAGGCACAGGGATATCCCTTATCCCTCCTCTATCTCACATCGTCCAGCTGCGTCTGGCGGGTCAGGGCTTTGTGAGGGATGACCCAGACATCTTCTGTACCGGGGACCTGCAAGCACTCCTTACACTCGAGTGATGTATATCTTCATTGGCATCTTCTAGAGCGGCTGCCATTCTTTACACTCGAGTGATGTATATCTTCATTGGCATCTTATGGACCGGCTGCCACTCTTTACACTCGAGTGATGTGTATCTTCATTGACATCTTCTAGAGCGGCTGCTACTCTTTACTACTCGAGTGATGTATATCTTCATTGGCATCTTCTAGAGCGGCTGCCACTCTTTACACTCGAGTGATGTATATCTTCATTGACATCTTATAGAGCGGCTGCCACTCTTTACACTCGAGTGATGTATATCTTCATTGGCACCTTCTAGAGAGGCTGCCACTCTTCACACTCTAAGTGATGTATACCTAACATTAGCCTACTCATGCGTTTCGGACGTCCGACACCTCAGCGCAGTCGGTAGCATGTTTGTATACTGAGTTAAGGGTCTCGGGTTCGATTCCTGGTATTACCGAAAAGTTTATCACAATTATGAATTAACGGCCAGGAACTGGATGTTGTGTCTGTTCTAGATCTAAGTTAGTTTATAGGTTGTGTGCTGATATAATTAGTCGTTTCAGAAAATGCACGTAAAACACCACAAATAAAAGGAAAAAATGTTATTCCCATCTTACATAATAGCGTTTCGACAATACACCTGCACACACACTATTTTCACCTTAATATATATCATATTAATAAAAATACATTTTGCCTAAAGTGTCAACCATACTGGTAGTTTTACTGGCTTTTATTTGAGGGACCTGGGTTATATTCCTTCCAACTGCCTCAGATAATAAATATTCGCCCTTTATTATTGCAATTATTCTTAGAGAAAATGTTTCTTTTACTTAAAATTCATAATAAACTGTTTGGTTCAGTTACGTACTTTAAAATATTTAATAATTAGATAACTGCTATCAGTATAATATAAAAATATTTATATTATTAATAATAGTAATAATATTAATCCAACCCTTGTTTGAATGATGGTAAAAACTTTCCCCTGCCAACCGATAGAATACAACCCTCCTTACAAAGGTGCTTGGTGGACCATGTCGCTCGCGGGAGCAAGTTATGTCCGCTTGGCCTGTCCCAACCCCAATATTCACTACCCTCCCATCTGTGGCCTTGCCAGGGTACGTGTTTTATTGAGTGTTTTGTTATCAACCCCAAGCCAGAAAAACATCCCTTCTTCTGGGGCTCTAGAATACTTCATTATCAGCATCGTCATCATCATAATATGGCACAGCTGTTGCGCTTCCTAGAACGCCTTTAAACACTGGAATTATTTTGGTCGTTCATTATTTCATAGACCAGTCTTTAACCAATGAAATTACACTGGACGTAGCTTCTTTTCTAACCCAATCACATCTTACTACTCGTAAAGGCTATCTGCATATAATGGGGTAGTTATGATGAAGGAACTGTTTAGAGGAAGTGAACACACATTTTCGCAAAGAAAACGTGGCAAATTATTTAGGAAAATATAACTATTTCAACCACTAGCAGGGATTTGAACCTCTGCAAGCCAGACAAGACGTTATTGACGCCTTTGCCCACGCGTACACCGTTTCTTATAATATTCATTATTTTTAAAAATGTATTTAAGGGTGGAGATAGGGTCCAACCGTTTGTTTAATTTCACCACGTCTATTTATCGGTTCTGACTAATTGTAAGCCTATTTAATTACGTTATTGATGTAGGAATAAGAAAATAGAATTAAGAGTAAATGTACCCACATTTAAGTGAAGAGAGAGAGAGAACATTATCTAAGGGAAACTTAATCCAATACAGCCTGTCGGGAATCGAACTCCTACCTCCCATCATCATGAAGCCAGACTAGATGAGCCTGACATACTGTCCTCATGACCACCATTATGGGTGACAATTATTAGTTTATTTAGATTCTTCTAGATGTGTAAATACATAATTTAAGTGACAAACACTGCACTAAATAATCTAATTTTTTTGTTGAAAAGGTTTTTGAGAAAATTATTTTTTTGTCTGACGAAATTGATAATTAAACTTTTACTGCTTTATTAGTGTTATTTGATAAATTCTATCAAAAGTTATAGCAGATCACATGACTTGAAGTATGAATACGTTAAAGAAGATTTAGTAGCTTTTATGGCTGTCAGATAAGTCCGTTCTAATGAAAATTGGACTATACTTTCCCTGAGAACTTAAAAGGAGCCTCATATGTTGCCAAGTATTTTGCCATCAAAGTTAATTGCCTGTGACAGTTTTGGTGTTTCCTTGAATGTTGCCGGGTGTTTTACAATCCTCAAACACCTCCTATCCACGCCCAACTCACCCCCCTCTGAAACGCCCCTAGTTAAAAAAAAATCTCTCTTCCAATTTGTTATCGTCAAAAAATTATGTTTCTGAGGGATGCTACGTGACCACTAGCTCTATTTTATTTTTGAGTAAACATCAAACCAACCCTGTCCACTAAAAGTTTAATTTACAACATCCTCTTTCTTAACACATGTGTTCACAGACACACTTTTTAGTTCACACACAATATTTTCATTAGTTGAACATGCATTAAATATTTGGGCCGCATGATTTGTTTTGACATGAAATTTTAATAGTCTTAATGGGATATTAATTATTATGATTCCACTAAAAAGAAACTTTTTAGAAAATATAAACATATTTTTTCTTGCGATCAACATTGGTGATATTTTCCTATAATATTAATATTATTTAATAGACATTTATAATATCTATCAAAAGTGACAATTGTATATCCCATTACCTGATGTAAAAATATATTAAAATGGTTTGTAACATTTATGACTGTCAAAAAATTTCTTCCTGCTGAAATCGATCTGTAGCTCAAACCCAGTAACTTTTTGTTCTGTGCTTCGCTTATTACTACCCAACCGAACTGTAAAGTATTTACACACAGCAACATAGGGAAAACCGGCTATTAATAACTGAAAATATTCTAATCAAACGAAAAATATAAGGTAAACTTTTAAGGCAATATATCAGCATTTCGCAGGGGAAGTGATGATAAATGCACACCCAACCCTGATCGAACCCTTGTGTATATTAAGGAATGAGCCAATATAAAGGATTTTTTAGTTTCTTAATAATACAGTGGCTTTACTACGGTTGGAAAAAATTAAAGGTCTCATCATTTGAACTAAAACATGAGAATGTTTAAATAAATTATAGACTTAGTTTTATATCTAAATACACATTGCCAGTTAATTCCAAACAACAGAATCTTCTGCAATGATACATCTATGGAAGGATTGCTATAGTAAAAACTCTTTAGAAAATATACAAAAGAAATTGAATCCCACAAAAGTCAAAATTGACACCATATTCCGAAAATTACATCTTAAGGCACTTGGCCCTGTCGAGTGCAAGTCTAAAACCTATTTTGTAAGATGGTGGGCGGGAGAATGAAAAGCGTGGTGTCGCTTCACAACCGACCTAAGTATCCTTCCGCGCAAACAAGAATAAATGGATCACGGAAACCGTAGATGGCGCGAGCTACAGGACAGATCTTGCGGAAAAATCATAGGTTTGGAAGTATCAGTTTTCTCGAGAACAAGTGAAATGTTTATGTTAATATTTTCGACACCCCTTCTAAGATAATGTATTGATGTATATTAATTGTTACATTTTCTTATTTTTTGTTATGAAGCCGGCCGTTTTCTATTGAAAAATATACATTTGATCGATATTTGATCACTGTTAAAATTATAGAGTAGGTGTGTATACAAAAAGCATTAATTAATCAACATAATTCTATTCTTGAACAAACCGTTTCCGAAAATAAAATTGCAAAATAATAATAAAAATTCTTGGAGATAACCTTTTGTTCCCATGGCTCTGCATTTCCATGCCAAATGAAAAGGGCCAATCGCCTTAAGAACGTATAGCTTTTCATACGAATACATCAAATCTAGTTTTCGAAAATTTTGAATTCTTGGATATGTTTTAATTTTTAATAAACATCACTCTCTGCTAAGATCACGTTAAAAGTCAATATTATAGCCATGGCCCGGATTTTTATTACCAAAAGATTCTCAAAAAATTACCAATTTGATAGGATTAAAATGCTAAAAGATAACCCGAAAAAGTAATGGTTTCCTAATCTCCTTCCACGCGAATTCGTGTTGACTACCGGTGACCTGTGCGGTCTAGGGGTAAGTTGTCAGACTTCTGTGCTGGAGATCCGGTGTTCAATCCTCGGTCCCGGCACAGATTTATCTGCTGGCCAAACCCTTCCTTCACCTCTGACAAGACGTGTATTAATCACAACTTGTGAATGTGTGGAATTCCAGGCCTCCACTGTAGTTCGGATTCCACGTTAAACTGTAGGTCCTTCGTTTCAACTCTACAATCACCCTATCATTACACATTAGCGTAAGTGCGTACAACCCGAACGGGTAGTAAGACACGGTGCTAATAATAATAATGTAGATTACTTCTAAAATGCTTCCTTCCTCATCCTTACCCCATTAGAATAGTGATCATATATGCATATTACCTGAACAGGTATTAAGACGTGGTGAGACAATAAAACGTAAAAAAAAGCCCACCGACTATGACGAAAAAAATATTAAAAACATGAAAATATAACCTAAAAATCCAAAATGACAAAAATAAACATGTTTAAAACAAGGGGATCATGAACAGAGATTATGCGCCCATAAGTAATGTCAGTGATAATGAAAAACAAAAAGATGACATGTCATCAAAATCTGGCGTCTAATTAAAGTAAGATGAGTGAGTCTAAATGTTTTTTTAGACAAGAGTGTACGCGTGTTGTGACGTGAAGAAGGTTATGTAGAGACCAACACAACCTTGCGAGGTGTCTGCTATGTGCAGGGAATACCTGCTGCACTCGCAAATGTACTCTTTCAACCTTGCCTTCCATGTGTGTGTGTGTGTGTGTGTGTGTGTTTGTCGTATTCGAGCAAACAACGTGCACACACACTGCTCGCTGACTGCACTTATCTTAACATTCGACCATAAATAACACAAAGGACTGAGACACACACACATACATACATACATACATACATTACATACATACATACATACATACATACATACATACATACATACATACATACACGTGGAGAGCACGGGGTGGACGAGTGGTTCAGGGTGTCAGGGCGGCCCTTAGCAAACGAGGGGCACTGGGAAAACTTCGTTTGTGGGGCCACCAGTTATTTGCAACACCCACCCCCAAAAACACTTTTTAATGTTATTTCAGTAGTTTGCAGCTAAATTCAAGTTATCCGGGGAAATTCCCTAAAAGGTAATAATGAATGCTGCTAGAGGCAGTGATTTTTAAAAATACATATAAAGGTTGTTTTCTCTTCAACCCTTCTTTAGATTGTCTTCAACAACAAACTTGATCTGAATAAAGGTGCAAATAACAACTTTACCAATTTTGAATAAAATCTGTTAATGTGTTCAAAAGTCATCGTGAGACATATCCATCTCAAACAGACAAATGCAAATAGGTGTAGCTAAAAATGAGAACTCGCTTCACTCATTCAGTAAATAAAACCACATGATTATCGGTTTTTATTTGTTTTTACACACAGATAATATTTGCTAAACCCCCTATAAATGGGGCCTAAAGTACGAGCGCGCAAGTAAATTTCTCACCTCCCCGACATGTTTTTTACTTGTTACCTAGGCAAAAGCGGCTCCCCTATCCCACGAATCATGGGGCCCTATACGGCCACACTGTTTGCACACCCCTAAGGGCGGCCCTGAAGGGTGTGTATTAGGGTTAGTTGGATATCGTCTCGGGAACTGTCTTACTCAGTCACCAGCAGAAGAGAACATTCATTTTAAAACTAAAGTGAATTTTCATGTTCCCAATATTTAATTTTAAATTTTAAAATGAGCAAATATTATTTTATTTTAAATACAAACCAACATCGGTAGGCATGGCACGGCTCAAATAACTTGGTTTGCATGTGACAATGAGATCGGATTTATAATCTTAGCCGGTGTGTGTTGAGGTTAAAGCCGGTGAAAATTGGGCTCGGAGGTCACCAAGGAAAGTTCTCTCGTTAAAATACAAAGATAAATTTTATGATGTATTTCAACTTAAAATCCAAAGAGTAATTTTTTTTTATCATCATGTCTTAATACCCGGTCGGGTTATACGCTTATGTAATAATTACGCTAATGGGTTTAGATAGGAGGAAGGTAATAATTAGAGTAGGTGTACCNAAATTAAAAGTCTATATAAAAGTACTACGTAATATAATTGTTTTAGATGTCAAATTTTAGACACATACATATTTATTAATGTCAAATAAAGCAAGTTAATATCTAAAAATATTTAGCAATTCTTAAAAGATAAAATCACTTAACACTGTTTGGAGTTGTCCATTTCTTTTAATCAGTTTTACAACATATGTGAACTGTTTTGATAGTCTTGAATAAAATCTCACAAAACTAATTAAACCATTTTCATAAATTTGTCATGTACAAAAAATGTGTGCTTGATTAAGTCTTGAAAATTCAGGAACAAGATATCAATAGAGTTCAAGAAACACATTAATGGAGAACTTGGTTTATCACCCAGGGTACTGAACAAAACAGTTTATGTCAATGTAGCTGCACATTCAATTTTAATTATTCCCTTGCCCTGGCAATAGTTATCTGTAGCAAGAATAGCAGGCACATAATTTATATTATCAGGTTGGTTCGGTGATACCAGTAACCCACTTCCTTTGGAAACTCGGAAGATAATACCGTTGTCGGCCACAACTTCCTCTGTACAGTATTCATAGAGCCTGTTCACCGATCATTTAGCCCAAATTGCAATGCTTTACACCTCGACCCTAATACAACCTTCCCACCCCTTCTTTCAAATTAATATGTTCCATTTGTAAATTCTGGTGCCAGTAATGGCTTACAGAAACTTGGCTACAGCATTATTTCCATAGAAGAAGCCTTTTAAAAAACACAAACATATTTTTCTGTGTGCAAAATTGAAAATATTTTACTATGTTATAGGTGTTATTTTAGCACCACGTCCTACTACCAGTTCGGGTCATACACTTATGTACTAATTACGCTGGTGGTTTTAGGGATTAAGACGGTTATACTTAGAGGAAGTGTACCCATATTTGCGTGGAGGGAGAGTGGAAAACAATTGGAGGAGGGGTGGGGGAACCTCAGTACACCCGACCGAGATTCAAACCTTGATCTCCCCGTCATCGGTAGTCTAGTCTGAGAGAGTAGCGCGTTAGACCATGCGGCAGGTCATAGAGAAATTAATCCAAAGAGAAAGCATGGTAATGTAGAAACGACTATTCAAGTTTATCAAAACGTAAGCCTGTGTTTAACTACTGAATTATCAATCATGTTTCTCATCCAACGCATAATAAATCGAGTATTTCATTTGAAAATTCAAAAACTCATGAACTTGATAAACATGGCACCGTTTGCACACACCTAAGGTCGGCCCTGTACGCCATTAGCGTGTCTGCTCCACGTGTTTTTATTTTTATTTCGAGCAGGTAGCACTCGAGGAACTCGCTTCGGTGGACGCACAGTCTAAGGCGCAACTCTCGCACTAGTCTAGACTACCGATAACGGATAGATCGAGGTTCTAATCTCGGTCAAGTGTATTGAAGTTTTTTCCTAAATGTTTTTTCCATTCTTCCTCCAAAAAAATGCGGGTACACTTCCTATAAATATAACCTTACTCATTTATAAAACCATTAGTGTAATTATTAGCTACATAAACGTTTAGCCCGAACGGGTAGTGGTTATACGCGGTTTAAAAAAACACACTCGAGGATATGAACCTGGGACTGAAACGTCTTCTCGATTCTAAACTGTCGGTTATGTGTTTGCCAACCTGGGAGTCGATGCGTTGAGACAGATTTCAGACTTTCATAAACCCCGAGTTGTTTTATAAGTGGTTTGTTATTTTAAAAATATTGTCCCCCGCCAAAATAGAGGTGAAAGGTATCAATATGGGTATATAAGTAGAGACGAACGCGGCGCAGAAACAAAAACGTTCTAACATTATCATATAGAAAAGTGAATATTTTCTTGAAGTTTAGATTGAAAAATAAACAAAAAAACTAAACACTAAACAAATTTGAATAGTGGAAATGTTTGAGGGGAAAGTTACTTCATTTATGTTTCGTTTAGTTTAATTAATAATTTAATACAATAATTATTGGCGAATCGGTTTTAAATTGCCATTTACGTTCTATATGATACACACACATGACCATTTAAGAAGGTAAGGCTGGTATATTTTTGTAGGTTAAGGTGTGAGCGCAGGAGACGCGAGTGAAGGTCAGTGTTTTTGAAGTATTTATAGCAAAATATTTTCTTTAATCAAAATAAATAAAATATTGCTCTAGTAAAAACATAGTTTGATTTTCTTCACGTGGGGATATCAACAGTTGTTGAATATCTGTCATGAGCATAGTGGCGATGGATGAGAAACTTTTTAAATGAAAAGTAAAGAGTTGCCATTAAATTCCAGGACATCCTTGAAACGTATTAAAGAACTGTTGGTATCACCATATGAAGATAAGTGATCTCCATGTGTCAACTGGAGAATTAATTTATTTATTTTGTCATGCTTTACTATAAAAAACAGAAGAAAAAAACTACTGCCCTTAACTGGGGTCTCCTAAACGCCCCCCTTAACATGATTCCTGAAATAAGGATCAAAACAATATCTCATTGTTTGTTTGATAACTACTGTGTTAGCTATTTCGCGATAATCGCTATTACAATATTACTCGAGCAAGTTTTTTTTTTTTT
>CABFWB010001931.1:0-31769 GCA_902151455.1 Timema bartmani | reverse complement strand
GGGGGGGGGGGAAGCCTTTCACCCCCAACACCCCGTATCCTTTTTAACAAATATGTATAATATGGCGCACTAAACTTATTTTAATTTGATTTATTTGAGGTATTTAACGTGCACTGTCTGAGCCTACTGATTATATAAACACACGAGATTTTCTATGAGTGAGAGAGAAAGGGGCTACCAATTTTTCCGGGAAAGGTAGTCTCTCATAACTTCCAGGGTTATTTCACGTGCCACAATAGAGATGGGACGGACGGCTCGCTCAAGGAAAATCAGTCAACTCCAGCTGGGTTTGAACCCATGAACATTGGGTTCTAAGGCAAGCACTTTACCCCAAGGCTACCGCACTAAATTCACACGCATATTTATCATATGTATGACTATACATTTTATTTATCCCGTATAGTAGCAGATTTACTTTGGAGAAGTACTATGACTCTATCTTAGAGGATACAACATAGTATAATAATAATAATATATAATAAATATAATAAGTCAAGGCAAAGACTGCTGCCTTTCGTGTCAGTAAACGAAGTATGCATTTCTCATGTTACAAGTTTCAAACTTAACATAACACAAGCTATTAAATGTAGGTTATATAAAACCATGCAATATTTGAATACCCGCACCAAGCTTATTTAGTTTGGCTCTCCGGTGAAGGGGAGGTAAGGGTTCGAATCCCATCTAGGTCTACTCAATGTGGTTTTACCTAAATGGTTTCCCGCTATCCCTCCACGCAAGTTCGGGTACATTTCCTATAATTTATACCTTAATATTCCCTACCCCACTACCGTAAATAATATATACATGCGTATAACCCGAACGGGTAGTAAGATGTGGTGGAAAAGAAATATATATATTTCGAACAATTTTCCATAAATAAAACTGTATGAATACTTCAACGGGAGTGTTATCAAACTACATTATTTTAATAATTCTATTAGTCGGATCCAAACGAAGAAGGAGCGTTAAATTGTTTCAAAATCTTTGTCTTGAGGCAAATAACTGGTTTGAACTTAATCCAGGTTAAACACATAGTGGCAAGATTTATTTCATAGACTTGCAAACAACAAATAAAAAGTACGGATCTTATTAAAATGATGTAGGGCCCACGTTTAACAATAGTGATATAAACTTAACCAGATAACAATGAAGCAGTTTATGGTACGCCTTGGAAGGCGAGGTGAAAATTAAGCTTAATATATAATGTGCGTTTGGAATAATCGTATGATATAATTACTTGACATTCTTTATATAAGCAAAAACAATCCTGAGCGCTTAACTTGTTTAATACACTTTTTTTTTTTAAATATAGTAGCTAGTTAGATTCTTTTCTTGAATATTTTATTATGATCACTAACAAAAATTATACGGTATTGTGCATTTAGCATAGTTTATTTAATAATGTTATAAGTATAATAATCATTTAGGCAACTTTCTAAAACCGCAACGTGAGACTGTAAGCCCATTTTTATCGATGTCTGGAGTTGAAATATCTTAAAATATAAGGTGGTTTAATTTTAAGGCGATATTAAATATTACCACACATATTTCTACTATAAGAATTGATTTTCAACTTGTTACAAACGTATAAGACTAATGGACATTCAATTATGGACACACATTCAATATAAAAGTTAGAAAACGTATTAGATGGCCTAATCTGAGCCATCAATGATCAATATAGGTGTTATATAATTATATATATAATTTTATATATATATTATATATATATTATCGCGTCTTACTGCCTGTTAATATTATACTCATATATAATAATCACTGTCCGCCACCTTACCTCAGTCTGTAGCGTGTCTCGGGTTCGATTCCCGGAATGTCCGAAAATGTATCATTGATGAAAATATGGGTTTAACCTTTACCAGTGATAAATTAACGGCCGGGGACTGGATGTTGTGTTTGTCCTAGTCTTAAGTTAGATTACAAGGCATATGAAGCTACGACAGGCCTAGCCAGCCGGTAGTGGAAAGTATATGGCTTGAATAAAAAACTGACCCAGGCCATAGGCTGGAATAATGAATGGATGTAAATATGATATATCACTCTAAAGGGGAAGGGATGAGGAAGGAAGTATTTTAGAGGTAGTCTACTTGCATTTGCATGGAAGGTTGATGGGAAACCATTTATGAAAAATCATCCTCAGTAGGCCCGAACGGAATTCCAACCCCGATCTCCCTGTAATCAGCAGGCCAGTCTAACACGAGAGTGACGCCTTAGACTCTTTGGTCACAGAAGCGGGTCGACTGATATGATAACCCCAATCCCTCACCACCACGACAAAATCAGTGCAGACGAGACTGGCGCCTTTTTCCACGTCCCAAACGATGTGGGTAGTGTCAGTTAATTTTATCAGTTTATCTTTTATAAAAAATATTCATACTTGGGATTAAATCAAAAGTGTTCACATAAAGTTTTTAATTAGTCACAGACCTACCACACACACGCTGATAGTGCTTTTAGAGCTATTTCATTTAAGTACTCCCTTATTATTTTGGCCAAACAAATTACACTTTAAAGGTGGGGTGGAAGTAACATGATTTTAAAGGTCCTTATTTTTCCCATTTTTATAAAAAAAAATAATATTGCTTTAGTAGGCTATGTTTAATTTTATTTTACACATATACCAATCCCAACAACCCACTTCAGTGGCCGAACGGTCTAAGGCGTCACTCACGTGTTAGACTGGCCTGTTGGTGACGGGAAGATCTGGGCTCAAATCCCGGTCGGGTCTAATGAGGGTGGTTTTTCATAATTGTTCACCCACTCTCCTTCCACGAAAATGCAGGTAAATTACCTTTAAAATGCTTCCTTCACTATCCCTACCCCATTAAATTAATGATCATATGCGTATAATACGAACAGGTAGTAAGACGCTGTTTAAAAAAAATTAAAACTATTTTCTAATTATATTCACGGACATGATTAAATATGTAGCAAATTTTTAAACCAATAATAATAATAATGATAAACGTTGTACTAATCTATTTAAAAACGCTCTAAACTATTTAATAATCAGCTCCCCCCTCTTTCCTAACTTCCCTTTAATAAAAATTCAGTGAAAGCATTTTAGCTTTTGTGGAAACATTTAAGAGGCATTATATAATGTCTCAATAGCTACAAAGTCACTGATGAGACGACAGTTTATTAAGTAGGTCTGTACTAAAAGAAAAAAAAAAGGATAGAGGGGGGAGGTGGGGTAAAAAAAAAAGGTCCAAGTTGACATTTTTTCGCGTCCTGCTCCAACACCTATTTATTGAAGAGGCTGTGAGCAGCCGCTTAGCGTTAATCCTACTTAAGTTAGATGCCGGCACAAATCCTCTAGGCTACGTATCGTTTACTGGGAACTAATGCTTCTGGTGACAAACCTTCTCCTCTTCAATGTTCCTTTGCTTCAACAGCCGCTACTGTCGGAATTAATAGGGTTACAGAAGGAGAAGAGGTGAGGGGTGGGGGACGAAGAAACTCCACTCAGGAAGAAAACTTTGGGAAGAGAACTAATTTGTTTATTTGCCTGTGATTGATTCAAGATTAATGTCGTCATCTCTATTGCGAAATGGAAGTGTTCATTTCGCCAAAGATGGTTAGAATAAACTAATTTTGTTGACTTTTACAGTGTATTCTGTGCTACTGCTTTTTGGGTGTGTCTTACTAACCATCTGGTGCTATTCGCATATTTATAGCAATAGGGTAGTAATGAGTTACGTAGCATTTAGAGGAAGTGTACCCGAATTTGTTTGGAGAAGGAGAGGAAAGCTACTTAAGGAAAAAACCTTCTCAGTACATTGATCCAGGTTTCTATCTCCGACTTTCCGTATATTCGGCAAGCCCCATACGAGGTTGCACGAGTCAAACTTGGTACAGTTGTTTTTTATCGTGTCTCTCACTACCTGTTCTTGCTGCACGCTAAGATGTTATTGATGAAGGATGAATTTAGAGGAATTGTGTCCTCATTTTTATAGAGGGAGAGTGGAAAATTGTTTAGTGAAAACCACCCTCAATACACCCGACCAGGATTTGAAGCCCGATATCCCCGTCATTGGCAATCCAGTCTATTGCGAGAGAGTAACGCCTTAGACCATGCAGCCACTGAAATGAGTTTTTGTACGAATTACTTTTCAAGAATACAACTGTTTGAAAGTCTAAATGTTGCTCTAATCCTTCAAAGATGGTAGGGATACTAATCTCAGCAGATACGTCGTCTTGCTGGTCTGTGTGCCTTACAAATAAATGCGAGTGATACTAATATCGTCAGATACGTCGCCTGGCCGGTCTGTGTGCCCCTGCAAATAAAGGCGAGTGACGTTAATAGCGGCAGTTACGTCGTCTGGTCGGTCCATGTGCCCTTGCAAAGCGTGTGATCAAGGTATATGAGATGTCACAGGTAGGAAGATGGATGTGTCGGCTCGGACAAAGAGAACCAGCCCACCGCAAGGCTGTATCTAGAACACTGATAGTGGAGGGACTCTGATAACACGCCGGCTGCTAGGAGGACACAGCACGNCCAGCCCACCGCAAGGCTGTATCTAGAACACTGATAGTGGAGGGACTCTGATAACACGCCGGCTGCTAGGACACAGCACGACACAAACAGAACAACACGCTCTTCCTAGAAGATTCTGTTGGTCGCGTTCAATGATCGCCCGAGTCATTCGTTCCGTCCCAAGTTCGCTGTCATCGGTATTGTTTCTTAAGATACTCTAGTTTCGTGAATTAACGAGATAAACGTTGTAGATATTACCCTTGTTCCTATTCTATTGGCAAATATTAATGTATTATCGCATCCTGTATGTCTCTTGACCTGTGTGTGTGTGTGTGTGTTTATATGTCCAATCCCCTTCTATAAAATGTCTTTTGATCTTTTTTTTTTAAGCACCGCTTCTTTTTACCGTTCGGGTTATACGCTTATGTACTAATTAAACTAACTGTTTAGGGATTAGAAAGGTTTAATCGAGAGGAAGTGCACCCGCATTTGCGTAGAAGGAGAGTGGAAAATCATTTAGAAAAAACCCTCAGCGCATCCGATATCCCCATCTTCGGCAGTCTAGTCTAACACGAGAGTAGCGCGTTAGACCACGCGGCCACCGAAGCGGCTTTTTGAACTATTAAACTGATGTCTAATACATTCATTATATTCATAGGCAGATCCTCAAGACCTTTATTTATATTTTTGTTCAAAATAGGCCTAATCTCTTACTAATCATTATTTCCGTACCAAATTATGAAATAGTTTGTTCGTGTATTCTTCGCGATAAAAAGTAATAAAACTAAATTATCTACGTTTATAAACGTTGGCAAGCTTTTAATCGAACACTTCAATATCAATTTGACATAATATTTAAATAAGGCTAAAATATTTTTAAACATATGAAATTGGTGTCCAAATTTAGACTAAAACTTTATCTTAACTTTTCAACCAAACTTAGTAAACATACGTATTCTACATTAACCAATCATTAAAACTATTGATTAAGACTAATTTCTTTATTGCGATCATTTTAGCCGAGAAAGAAATGTATACATTAAAAAAAATCTAAGCATTACTTATTTGTTAAATGTAGCATAAAGCATTTTACTATGCCTATTAAAACTGGAAATAAGTGTAAATAATTGTTTAGAAAAATCTGGGACTATTCAAAATTAAATAACAAAAATTCATGTAGCTCGGACGAGTAGTTAGACACTATGGGATATAAATAATAATTAACTTAATGATTCTGAAGTTGAATAAACTTTTTCTTTTCTACTGCATTTTATTACACATCCGGACTTACGCAATTCAATTACCCTAATGAGGAAGGGATGAGTAAATGATAATATATAGGAAATATACCCACATTTGCTGAGAAGGAGAGTGGACAACTATTTTGTAAAATCAAATCTCCATACATCTGACCGGAATTACATGTCCGACATCTTGTAATCAAAATTTCAGAACAGATATACTTGACATTTGGAACACAATATGCCCGTAGATGCGGGTTTGAATAAATTTAAAACGCACAAAATGATTCCCTGGAATATCATTGTTATTGTTATTGGCTTAGATTATTTTTGTTTATACAATCTATAGAAAGATGGTCAAAAGGGGTCGATTAAAAAAAGAATAATAGCCTAACGTAATATAAAACACATTTATTGAAATCGGTATTAGATTTACAAAACTAAGAAAACCAAATTTTAAAATTTGTTATCACTAACAGTATTTTAGTTCCTTTATATATGGACTAAATTAAAATCATATATAAAAGGATTTGGACCAAATTCGTGCGTTAACATTTATCAAATCGTTTGTAAATTCAATAGAATCAAAAATTTAGAAAAATGATTCATCATATTCAAACATAATCTAGTAAAAATACTTAACAAAAGCGAAACTGTTCCTTTTATTTATTTTGTATAGAATTACGATTCATACAAAACTCTTTAAAATAGTTATATTCATACAAAACGCTATTTTTTGCCAAAGTATATTTATATATATAATTTTTTGCCTAACGAGAAATGGTTTTTTTTAAAATATATTTGAGAAAAAAACTTTTTTACCCAACCAGTGAAGTACACCTCAATCGATACCGAATTTTATGAAACTAATTTTTAACTTGATGATAAATTATCATTTTAAGAAATACAGGTAATACAGAAAGATAGGGTTGAACCCTTTGCTATTTATGACCTATAGAGTATTTACGTACGTAGAGTTCATAGACTACATATTATAAACTTACGGACAACTGCACAGGGTTCTCTCAATAAACTAAACTGCCAATGACGGGAAGATCAAGGTTTGAATCTTTGTCGGGTGTACTGAGAATGCGTTCTCCAAAGTGGATTTTTCCCTCTCCTTCCACGCAAATGCGGGTACACTTTATCATTAGATTGTTTAGTAAATAAACGTATAACACGAACAGGTTCTAAAAAAAACTGCATAGCGCTAACTTTTTTTTTTTAGTTTTTATACATTAAGTTTAAGTTCGATTAAATCAACATTTACAGACAAGTATTTTATTATATTAGTCTAAATGTTTCTTTAAATATAAATTTTAATGTGGGTTACATCTGAAATTTAAGCAGTTGAGCTCATTTTACTAACGCACATAGTCAAGAATGCACCGAGTGGCTATAGAGGATAAAGTGATACGGAACTATATTGTGATATTCCGTGTGATTGAGCACCAATTATTGCCATATCGGACTGTATTGATGATTACGGCGCGTACATGTCTTATTGCGCACTTGTACACTGTTACGTGATCTGATTATATGTGATACTTATTCTTATCAAATGAGCAAGACTTTTGATGTTTCACACGATTTATTTAGATGATTACACCATTAGTACTGAAGATATGATATTGGATGATACAGTTTTTGTTAATTTATAAATTATTTTTCTGTAATATCACACGTTACGTGTTCTGAGTACTGTGTGCTGTGTAAATTTAGGTTACTACAGTAGTACAGTAGTAGAGTAACTCCTGTCACTGTTATATTATCGAGTTCTCTAGATTTATGTTACCGGCACTGTGTACTGTGTGGAGTTATATCACTGGCACTCTGTGGATTCATAGACTAATGGATTCATACGCATAAGATGCTTATATATGACCTACCCCTTGCCTCTTGGACCCCTTGTCACCAGTGTTAAAACTAACTAATAGGAGAACTCCTGGCAACCTGATGTTGTGAAGGCTAGCTTCCTATTGGGTAAAGGGAGCCAGCCTTTCACATGATCTTCAAATACAACGGAGTTGATCTTTTAAAGAAAAAAGTTTTAAAACGTAGTGTATTGAAATTACTTCTAAAAGCGCGTGACTTTCTATGGATGTATTAAAAGGAAATTTTACATACAGTACTTTAACGAAAAATACACTTCATTCATGACTTTTTTAATATATGAGATGGGTCCAAAACAGTATCATTAGAAGGACAACTACCGGATCTACTTAAATCTATCCGGCCTAACACCAAGGGCTTCTCATTTGAATGAAGCTATGATAGAAAATAGCACGGTTACTACTGATAAATGTTCGAATCCTGGTCGGGTCTACTGAGAATGGTTTTTCCTAAATTGTTTCCCACTTTCCTTCAACGCAAATGCGGGTAAATTAACTCTAATATGCTTCCTTCCTTTCCCATACTCCATTAAAGTATCATATATGCGTATAATCTAAACAGGTAGTAAGACACGGTGATTAAAAAAATAAATATATAGTTTTTAGTAGATAAAATCGGTACGGCTGGTAAGGATTAAATCCCGGCTCCCAGGACCAGTTTAAAGTTGAAAACCAACACCCAACTATATCGTGTACTTCTTGATAGCGTCTATTGCATCAAGAAAGTTGTGATCGGGAGCGTTGGACGAAAATACCTCGTTTTATTATGTTAGAAATGTTGACTTGAGACGTCAAGTGTAGCCAAGCCAAGTACCAGTGGCACTTGAAGTCACGTGACCCCAGTAACTGATTGCCCAGACATATTCAGCGCCCTTTAAAAAAATGAAGCTTCACAGAAACGTGTACGCAAGCATACATTTATCGCCTCACTACCTTATTTGTATTACAACAAAGTTGTGTTTTACTAATATACATGATTTTAAGAACTCTGTCAATTTTATCAATTGTGAGAAAACTTTAATAGAGGGAAATTTTGATTGAAGGGTGATTTATTTCGCGGTAGAACGTAGAAGATATTAGGTGCGTTTCACATTCATTGCCAACCAAGATTTGATTCTACTTATTTAGCTTTAGGGAAGTTACTGAATTTCATGATCACTTTATTGCGATTTGGGATATGTTTATTTAGTCTAAGAGTGGCTGTTTTTAGATAGGCTGTTGAACTATTTAATTAAATAAGCCAGTATAAATTAAGAGTAATAATTTTCATGTTATTATTGATATTCAATCTCCAGGCCACGAGTTCGTTTTGACAGCGTGTTTTGGTTCATACTATAAATAGATAAATAAATAAATACTGTAACGGTTCAAGGCTTAGTATGTATTTTATTTGTGAATGATGGCACACATTTCCATAACGACAGTCTTCTACAGTCCAATTTTCATTGGAATAACTTTTCTGATTGCTAGAAAAGCTATTAGATCTATTTTCACGCATTTATACGTCAGGTAATGTTGTCTGCAGCCGTCACTTTTGATAGATATTATCATTTACAATAAATAATACCATTAAAATAGTAAATATTATTATCAAGATTACCGGGGAAATTTTTTTTTGTATTTATTAAAAGGCCTTTTCTATCAAAATCCTAATACACTTGAGGCAATAGCAAACTAGTCTCGCAAGCGTTAGTTTCCCATTTCTCTTTATCGTCACCCTATGGGAGGTTTGGCTTCTTAAATTAAACTAGCTGGCCCTTTGACGCATCATTTATGCGTCAATTTTGCAATGACAGCTCTCAACCAGACTTCTAAAATCTAATCATCCATCATATCGTCTTTGATATTTAGGTTTTCGTGTAATTACTTACTCTAAGGCATTAGGAACGCGAAAGTTCGTTGCCACATTTACAAAAGTACGCCAGCTATTCCTATCTTGAGCTAACTCTCTCCAGTCTACTTAATTACACGCTATCCCTATCTTGAGCTATTTCTATCCAGTCCACCTTATTACACGCTATCCCTATCTTGAGCTAGTTCTATCCAGTCCACCTTATTACACGCTATCCCTATCTTGAGCTATTTCTATCCAGTCCACCTTATTACACGCTATCCCTATCTTGAGCTAGTTCTATCCAGTCCACCTCATTACACCCTACATCTTTCAGGTCCTTTCTAATGTTATCCTCCCATCTACGTCTAGGTCTTCCCAATGGTCTCTTCCCATTGTGTTTGCCAGTTAGGATCCTGAACAAGGTTCTAGATTCTCCCATTCACGCTGCATGTCCTGCCCACCGTAATATATGAGACTTGATTATCCAAACAATGTCTTGTGATTAAAACAGGGTATGCAATTCATTGAGTAACCTTCTCCACTACCCAGTAACCTTATCACTTTTTTGAATCAAATATATTCCTGAGTACCTTGTTTTGTATTAGAACCTCCTAAAATTATTTTTGTCACCTAAGGTAAGAGAACAAGTTTCACCCCCATAGAAATTATTGTTTTGTATATTCCAACTTTTACATTCCTTGACAGCATGTGAGATGTCAACAATTTACCGACCGAGTAATAGCATGCATTTCCCGACTGTCTCCTTTTTTTCATCTTTTATTTATTTAATTGACCGTGAGAGATGAAGTATCTAGTTCGGTCCTTGTGTTTGTAGATTTCTAGCCGCTTTGTGGGCGCAGAACGTTGCCCAGGGTATACCTTGGAGGTTGTCTACACGTCATACCTGCAATTAGATGAATTAACGTGAAGAGGGTGATAGCAACAGTTCCCCTTTCGAAAAAAAAAACCCCAACCAATTAGTACCACCGGGAATCAAACCCGGGACCTCTAAATGAGTAACTAGGGGCGCTGACCACTAGACCAAGAGACTTGTTTATTTTTATTCTAATTACCAACTTAATATCGTTATTGCCAACTAAAATTGTTTCTAATTATTTAAATTCATTAACTATGTCAAATAATATGTTGTTGGCAGTAATCTCTAAATGTTCATCCTCAATCTGTGTTCTCTGTGTGACCATCATATCCTTTCAGATTTCACTTCTAAGCCTAATTTACCTGCTTTGGTGGCCGCATGGTCTAAGGCGTTACTCTCGTGTTATACTATACTGCCGATAAAAGGGATCTAGGGGTTCGAATCCCAGTTGGATATTCTGAGGGAGGTTTTCCAAAATGTTTTTCCACTCTCCCTCCACACAAATTAGGTTACACTTCCTCACCCCTAACCCATTAGCGTAGTTAGTAGTCTACATATGCGAGTACCCTGAACAGGTAGTAAGACGCGGTGATAAAAAAAAATATTTCCTTAATATCTTCTAATACAATTTAAATAAGTTAAGTAAGATTATGGAAATTATTTTCGTAAATTGCTGCTTCGCTATTAAACATTTGAAACTTTTATACGGTAGCCCTAGAAGTAAATGCTTTTTTTTTTTTTTAATATTTAGTTGAACTTGAGATATTGTTGTCGAAAGAAATATTGTCGTTTTCTGAAATGTAAGTTTCCTCTTCAAAACTTTTTAAAAATTTGTTGGCACATCCACGGTGGATAAGCTTTCATTTAAAATAAAATTATGAAAATTAGTTGGCTACAACTTCGGTGATCATTGTCGAAAGTAATCGCTTCACGTTTTAAACGTCTAGAGTAACGTTTTTCAACCGGTGTGCCGCGGCACTTTGGTGTGCCACAAAGGGTCAGCAGGTGTGCCGTGGAAGTTTGAAGGAAGATTTAAAAAAAAGGGGAAAAAAGTAAGGAATAAAAATAAACATTTTAAAATTCACGATCAACATTGTTTAGAAAAATAACTATTAGAATTTCAGCTATTGAACTCTTAAACACAATCTTAACTACTCGTTACTTTTTAGTGATAAAATATCTCCTTAAAAAACTGATGGTCTGCCTTGACCATTTTAACGCCTTGTGCCGTGAGATGGAAAATATTTCTAATTACTGGTCTAGACTCTGATTTTGATCCCCGCAGATTTCTAATTTCCTTTTCCAATATAATGCTCGAGCGATTCCTTTAAAACACCACAATCTCTTATTTCACCTTTTGTTGAAGAATATAGTAAGAAAGTTGGCACGCCTGCCTGTAGTATAATCAACATTGGTTGGTATCTCTGAGAGGAGATAAAGTTGACCTTTTATTGCCCTGTCAACCGCACATAACAATGTTTGCTCGGACTGATAACAAGCTGAATGATAACAACGTCCCATTGTGCACGAAAGACTACACACTCGGTTTAGGGTTTAATTTAGTTTTGATATTTTGAAAAATGGGCACTCAAATATTATTTTTTTACAATTTATGTTTTAAAATAAAAGGATTATGTTAGTATAATGGATTAAACGAAACTACTCTTGGTTTCAAATAAATTGAAAAATGAAACATGGACACGGGAATTGAACTCGGTACTGTGTCCGGGCGTCATTTTTAAATATATTCGAATATGATTCCGATAAGGCTGAGTTCCGTATTTATAATCATTCATCCCCCAAACTTCGTCGTTCATAATGTAGGCTACTTAAATGTATAGCGTTGCTTTATTCCATACTTCTGGTTTATTTTAAACATTTTTTCTGTAAAAAATAAGTTCATACCTGGTTTTTGTCCCATCTTTACCCGAGAATGATTTTGGTTTAGATAATATTGTCTTAGGTATACATGTAGAGTAAAAATTATGTATCTGTGTTGAAATTCGTAACGCGTCACTCTCGCATTAGACCGAGTTGCTGCTGACGGGAAGGTCGGGGTTCAAATCCCGGCTGGATGTACTGAGAGTGTTTTATTCTATTCTATATTGTTTTCCCCACCACACCTAAATACAGGTACTACATTTCCTTCGAACTCTTACCTTTATCGTACCTACCTCATTTGTTTAGATATGCAGAGTCCCGAACGTGTAGTAAAACACGGTGCGCAAAAAAAAAACTAATTTAGTTAGCTATTTATCTTGAAATGAGAACAAGACATTTTAGAAATTTAAAAAATCATACTTACATACACTTAATCAAAAATTGTGATTTGAATTACTTATTAATCATTGGACTAAGAGGCAGATAAAACAAAAAGGGGGGGGGGAGTGGGGGTTTAGCATCTTGAATCCCACGCTTAGATAAATCCTAATCACAGTGGTTGGGTTGGCTTAGAGCATGGGTCGCCAAATCATCGATTGCGAGCTACCGGTGGAATTTTCGGTAGCTCACACAGGATTATAAATATTTTATTTATTTGAGGTATTCAGCGTGCACTTTCTGAACTGACTGATTATATTAGCTCATGAGCATTTCTATGAATGAGAGCGAAAGAGCCTATCAATTTTGCGGGAATGGTATTTTAACATATCTCCTAGGGTTCTTTTACATGCCACAATAGACACGGGACCGACGGCTTTACTTCAACTCCGAAGGAAGTTGTGCTACGGATTTTTTATCATTCAAGAAAAATCCGTCGATCCCGGCTGGGTTTGAACCCCAAGAACATCGGATCTTGAGGCGAGCAGAAATTTAGCTAAGAAGGTGGTGAACAACAAATTTTATTCCAAAATGAACTTTTTAATACAATAAAATTTAAATATTAATTTGCGTGCATTGTTTTTGTTTAGTAAAATTGACAAACATTTTTAAACGTAGGCCTACAAATTTAAGTCGAGCAGTGGTAGCATAACAGGGAGGGGGGAGAGGGGGCTTTCTCCCCTTGAGAAATAATCTGTGTCCCCTTCCTCCCGATTGGAATAAGCTTGCCCCTCTCTAGATTGGCTTCACTCCCATGTGATATTATCGAATATTAAGCTGAAAAATAGTATTGTTTCAACCTCCAAATACCTTATAGAGACATTCCATTTTCAAAACTTTGGCAGGGAAGGACCAATCTAAATATTATGAGAGGCAGTTAATAAAAAAAAATCAGGCTACAACAATTCTAAATAGCTTCTAGAGGCATCATATTTTCTAAACATTTCTAGGGGAGAACCACTTCAAATAGCTTACAGAGGCATCCAATCACTAAAAATTTCCAGGGGAATACAATTACAAAAATAAGATCTGGGAGCATCCAACTTTCCAAAATTTGCTGGAAGAGACCCACTCTAAATATCTTCTAGATATATGAAATTAAAAAAAAAAATTCAAGGCGAAGATCCCTCTAGAGACATCCAGTTTTCAAAAAATTTTAGGGAGAAGACCATCTCAAATAGCTTATAGAGATGTATAATTTAAAAATAAATTCAGATGAGGGCGACTCCAAATATCTTCTGGGAGACTCCTATTTTCAAACAATCACCTAGGCTTTCTAAGCTTCCCTTTTTATCTTAGGGGACTAAAGCTCCTCAAAACCCCTTTTTAGTTGCTAATCCAGTTTACCCCCCTAAACAAATAAGGTTTCACCGCCACTAAAGTTGAGCAGAACAAGGCAAGGGGGGAGGGGTGGGTCGTGCTCTGCCCCTAGTACTGGGTCCGCTAACCATTCGGGTTACGGGCTTATGTACTAATTACGCTAATGGTTTTAGAGATGTTATATTTAGAGGAAGTGTACCCACATTTGCATGGAAAGAGAGTGGAAAACTATTTTGGAAAAACACCCTAAGTACAGCCGACTAAATTTCGAACCTCGATCTCCACGTCATGGCAGTCTAGTTTACTGCGAGAATAGCTTATTATTATGCTTATTAAATGATCTTAAGCTCTAGTAGGATTTTTGGCAAAAAGGGCATTTTAGAAAATATAAACCACTTATTTTTGTGTCCAACATTGATAATATTTTATTATTTGATTAGTGTTATTGATAATATATATCAAAATTGATAGCTCAAATCATACGACTTGACGTATGAATAAGTTAAAGTGAATCTAGTATCTGCTTAAGCTGTCTTTTTTATGAAAGTTGGACTGTATGTTCATTTGAACACTAATACAAATCTAGTCTTGAGGGAATGTTTCCAAAATATTAATGGCACTCGGGGTGATTTGAACATAACATGTTTGGATACTAGAATCCATTTATTTCTGACCACCCATGTGTCCACCCCCCTGTAAGGTGGTTTAATTTCCGACGGGATAGAGAGGGAGGGTTAATGGCAAGCAACCCTTTCATCAACCACCAACAATAGGATGACGGGGTGTAGGATTGGCCATCTGCACGCTGGTTCTGTGCTCCTAATAACTCTCCAGAGAATTACTTATTACTAGCTAAGGAGTACCCGGCGTTGCCTGAGTGAGAGGTTTTTAAAATAATTTAATAAAATCTAATCAAAATTTTAAAACTCCTGCTTTAAGATGGGGTGGTAGTGAGCGTGAGTTTAGGGCAGTATTTTCGAAGTTTTATATCATAAACATTTATTTGACCAAAATAAATAAAATATTTCTTCTATAGAATCATAGAGTTTTTCCGCACATACTAATCTCAACCAACAGTTCTTTAATATCTGTCAAGGGTGTCCTGGAATTTAGTGACAACTTTTTCTCTGCATTTAAAAAGTTTGTCACCAAATGCCGCTATGCTCATGAGATATATTCAAGAACTGTTGAGATTAGCATGTGCAGAAAGCTAAACTCTATGTTTCTATAGAAGAAATATTTGATTTATTTTTGCCAAAAAATGTTTATGCTATAAAAACTGCAAAATTAATGCATTAAACTGGTGCTCACTACCACCCCACCTTAAGGTGTGACACACGTTCGTACACAGGGTTTACTAATTATTATTTTTTAATTTCAGACCTTCGCATGCGGTTGATATTGCGCATTGATCATGACAAACAAATTGGATTAGTATTAGGGGGGAAGTAAGCCACACTACCTACATAAGAGCAGAATTTACTTTTTGAGGTGTATAACGTGTACTTTCTGAACCGACTGATTAAATCAGACCCGCCTCGGTGGCGTAGTTGGCTAACGCGCTAGTCGTGTTGAGCTCGACCGCCGAGGACGGGGAGATCGAGGTTCGAATCTCGGTCGGGTGAACTGGGGGGGTGTTTCCTAAATTGTTTTCCACTCTCCCTCCACGCAAATGCGGGTTCACTTCCTCTAAATTCAACCTTTCCAATTCCTAATCCATTAGCGTAATTAGTACTTAAGCGTATAACCCGAACGGGTAGTAAGACGCGGAGCTAAATATAATAAATATATTAAATCAGCACACGATTAAACTAACTTCAATTCAGAACATTTACAACAGCCAACCATAGGCAGTTAAATCATTAGCAAGTGGCCCTTGGATATTTATCACGACCTTCAAGGTTGTTGCCTAAAAACATTTAGACCCGCTTTAAATCTGTGTGTTGTGTGTGTGACTTCTTCTAGTAGTAGTATTTGAACGATGTCCAACTTTCATAGTAGCTTCACCAGTTGGAGAATATTTTCTGACAGTTACAAACGTGACCAGACCCATATTAATATATCTTGGAATGTGTTCTGCATCTCTCACTTTTTGACAGATGGTGTCGATTTCGACTCTGGGAAGCTGAGTAAAGCGATTAGGCCCACTTGTCATTGCCAGCTGCTCAAAAATAGTTGTTATTTTATATTATTTCAAAATAGTATGGGGATACTCCGTTCCATGAGAATTACAAATTATTATGTACTAAAAACGGAATACTCAATGATAAATTATAGTGTTTTTAGAGATTTTACTGATTTCCTTCCATTTTCATAGGAAAGAGAGTTAAAAAAATGGAAACTTTTTTGTGGTCAGTATTGATGTCGTGTTATTTTATAGGTATTGATAATATCTTTCATTTGTGACATCTGCAGATCACATTTCTTGACGTATGAATACGTGGAAGTAAATATACTAACTTTTCTTGCTGTCTTTCTTTGAAAATTAGACTATTGAGAGGATGCATGATGGATCCAGCCATAAACATAATTCTTATAAACCCTGAATAATTATAGGTGCAACGATACACACCACACGCATACAGGGTAGATACTTGTGTCCGTGGTAGTATTCACAGCGATCAGTAGCTGTTAGATACGATTTCTTGGACTGACGTCATGGTTATAGCTCAGGGATATCCTCTTGTTGTCTCCCACTGACGTCATGGTTATAGTTCAGGGATGTCCTATTGTTGTCTCCCACTGACGTCATGGTTATAGCTCAGGGATGTCCTCTTGTTGTTACCAACCGACGTTATAGTTACAACCCCAGGATATCTTCCTGTTGTCTCCAATGACGTCATTATTACAGTTCAGGGATGTCCTCTTGTTGCTCTCCAATGACGTAATGACTACCACTCAGGAACTTTATCTTGTTGTCGCAGGTAACCGCGTGCTGTCCGTGGACCATGGGGGCGCGACAGTCAAAACCGAGGGTACGCCGTCTGACACGGGGACAGACACAGGTTCAGGAGCAACGGGAGACCAGGAGGGCACCAAGAACGACAAAAAGAACAAGAGGCAGCGGCGCCAGAGAACCCACTTCACATCCCAGCAGTTGCAAGAGTTGGAGGCCACCTTCGCCCGCAACAGGTACCCCGACATGAGCACCAGGGAGGAGATCGCCATGTGGACCAACCTCACGGAGGCCAGGGTCAGGGTGAGTAGACAGATATTCTGTTGTTCTTATACAGGGGGTTTCTGGCAAGGTTGGAACATCTGAATCCGACCCGCGAGACCAATGATTTAATCCCTCTCTGCTTGGATTAGTTATTATTTTTCTAGATGATTTTCACCATTATTTTAATATAGTATTTCTCAATTTCATATTTAATGGTATATACATCAGTGTTATATATTTCATACACATATATAAATAACATCAATACGTGTAGACTATATATGTATGTATATATAAATTAAGCGTATCCATTAGAACTCAAGCGTATCCATTGGAACTCAAGCATATCCATTGGAGCTCAAGCATATCCATTGGAACTCAAGTGTATACCAAGTTCGGAACAAATATGTCCATGTATTAAAAGGTACCCACATCGATGTTTGCATGGTCTAGTGCGTCACTCTCGCATTGGACTGGATTACCGGTGACGGGAAGATGGGCTCGAACCCAGTCGGATATATTGAGATATTTTTACTAAATATTTTTACACTCTCCCTCCACGTAAATACGGGCTCATTCCCTCTTAATTTTACCTTCCTTATACTAAGATGGTAGTGTAGGAAAGGCGAGTTAAGGAGAGTGGTTTTTTGCAGTTTTTATAGTAAAACTTTTTTTCGGCAAAATAAAAAAATAAAATTCTTCATTGGAAACATAGAGATAAATTTTCTTCACACGGTGATATCAACAGTTGTTGAATATTTGTCATGAGTATAGAGGCCGGCATTAGTTGAGAAACCTTTTAAGCGCAAATAAAGGAACTTAGTTAGCACTCATCTAATATAAAAGATAGGACATCCCGGGTGATTTAGAAAGCATGGCTACGTAAGTCGTGACTAAAAAAAACCTATGACTAAACAATAAGAAAGCAACCCAAGGGAGAACGTGGACAAAGGCATTAGTTTCATCCTGTCTGGTCTTCTGATGACGAAGTATTCGCGGCTCGAAATCCAATCCGGGTGTGTATAGCCCCCATTTTCTTACGAATAGCCATCTGGAAGGTCTTTTCCCTACACGCAAATGCGTGTACTTTCCTTGTGAATTATAGCTTACTCATCTCATTAGTTTGTATATGGGGATAGTTTGGACGGATACTATTACACATTGAGCCGAAAAAAAATTAAAGTAAATAAAACCTCTTGCAATTCTTGAAATAATAACTTCATTAGATGCATTTTATCTCGTCCTTCCATCTGAGGTAGAACTTAAGGCCCCTAGCCCACCCCTCCAACGGTGACAAGGCCCCTAGCCTACTTCACCAATCGTGACAAGGCCCTTAGCCCAACCCTCCAATGGTGACAAGGCTCCTAGCCTACCCCTCCAATTGTGACAAGGCCCCTAGCCTACCCCTCCTATGGTGACAAGGTGATTAATTAAACCCTTATTGCTTCAGAATCTGTTAAAACCAACCAACCCAAGAAATACGAAAAATAAAGTGGCATTTTAGAGAAATGCAACGAGATTAACTTTGAATAAAAAAAGATGGGTAAAACCTTGCAGGGAATTTAACCTAAGCTTTTCGTTACCTGGCCCTTACCGGGTACAAGTGTAAAAGTACTAAGATCATAAAAATTGATAAATTTCTTTTCTATATTTTGACTGACAGGTTTTTAACAGGCTGTTAGCACAATTGACCCTGACGTGAAGGGCCGGAGTTTAATACCAGCCGACTGCAATATGAAGGGTTTATTTCCACAGGGAGATTTGACATATTCAGATAGGAAGTTTTTTTTGTTTTTGATAATTACCAAAGTTTACTAAAACTATTTTCGTACATTTATTCGTCAAGTCATACTACCTGCATCTGTCACTTTTGATAGATAATATCAAGACCTATAAAATAATACTAGTGATATTGTAAAATAATATCAATTTTGCACATAAATTAGTTTATATTTTCTAAAATTTCTTCCTATCAGAATTTTACTATATTTTCTTATCCAAGTTAGTGCTAGTGCTTTTTTTTTTAGCACTGCGTCTTACTACCCGTTCGGGTACACGTATATTTACTATTAATATTCTAGGTTAGAAGGCATAATTTAGAAGCAAAGTACCTGTATTTGCGTGGAATAAGAGTGGAAATCCTTTAGTAAATATAAATAACCTTCATACACCCGGTTGGGATTCGAGCCCCGACTTCCCTGTCACCGGAAAAAAAACTATACCCTGATTTTGGTAGGAAGAACAGTTTAAAAAATTCAAATCTATTCCTTTGCGGTCAACATTGATAACATTCTACTCTTTTATAAGTATTATTTTATAGATATTAATAATATCTATCGAAAGTGACAGCTACAGATAACATGACTTGATATATGAATATATAAAAATTGTTTTAGTGACTTTAGTAACTACCAGATACTGTTCTTCCTACCAAAATCAACTTATAAACCAACTTAACATTTAAAACCGCATGCCCATCGAGGCAGGTTTTTCTTAAAATGAAATGCTGAAGAAGTTGATCTGTGAAAAGAAGTACAACCAACCTTTATTTCCCTCTCCTTCCCTCCACATACCTTATGAATATTTTTGCACACAACTGTACACACACACNTCCTTCTTCCCTCAAACAGCATCCCCCCTCCCCCCGCTCGAATCTCATCCCATCTCGGTCCAAAGAGTGCTGGCTTGCTCTCTCTCTCTCTCTTCAGGAGTCTTTAAGTCACAAATGATAGCCGTTCATTTCATTCATTCACTATAAAGCAAGTACCATCAATTGTGATGAAAATAAAACAGTAAATTTTAGAGAAATGTTTTAGGTAAGAATCGCACCTGTCTGGTCTACGGCGGACAAGGGAACGCCGACACTTTTGCATTCAACCGCTAAGAGCTGTTGTCGGTAGGAGAATTACTGTAATCGCTGGTATTTGTTTCTGATAATATTAACAACGTCCTGAGGATAAATTAAACTGATGTGAAGTTTAAAAATTGGGATATATAGATTAAATTAATTATATGTAAAGGAAAATCTGAAGAAAGAAAAATAAACTTTTTCCGATTTTTTTTCCCCGTTTCACATTTTTAGACATTAGATACATATATATATGAAATAGGATGAGGAGGATGGATTATAAACTATGGAAGATTTCCTTTGGTGAGTGGTTGGACAACCATATCGTTTTCTGTTGTTTTTTTCCACCGCGTCTTACTACCCATTACGATTTGTCCGCATTTAAATACGCTATTGGAGTTGGGATTTGAAAGGTAATTTAGAGTAAATGTATTCGCATTCGCGTGGAGAGAGGGTAGGAAATCATTAAAAAAAAAAATATGCCTGGCCGGTATTTGGATCCCAAACTCCCCGCAACCAGCAAACCAAATTAGATGAGGCTGACATAGCTACGTATCCACCGAGCCATGTTTTAAATTTGTTATTTTTAAGTATCTTCCAAAAGAGAATAAGGATTCTTCAATACAGCGCTTTCAAATTTAGAAATTAATCTATAAAATTAAGAGATAATTTTGTATTCAACCCAGTGAAAAAATCTTTTAAATCATTTAATGTTTTTGTGAATATTAAGGTGAGATTGTAGGGGGACGCGGGTTAAGGGCAGTGTTTTTGCAGATTATAACTTTTTTTTTTGCCAAAATAAATTATTGCTTCAGTAGGAACAAAGAGTTTAATTTATTCACATGGTGATATCAACATTTGTTGAGTATCTTGTCATGAGCAAAACGGCATTAGATGAGAAACTTTTTAAACGAAGAGAAAAAGTTTTCATGAAATTCCAGGACACCCTTGACAGATATTCAAGAACTGTTGAGGTCACCATGTGAATAAAATTAAACTCTATGTGTCTATTGAAGAAATATTTGATTTATCTTGACTAAAATAATTTTTGATATAGGCCTAATAGCTGTAAAAACAATACTCTTTTCTCTCGTCCCCTACCCTCACACCTTGAGTTTGACAGAAATGTATGCACAGGACCTACACGTTTAACGTTGCAATAAACTTAAATAGCGTATCATAAGAAAATTAAACAAAACCCACTTTACAGTTTTAATTTCTAAACCTATGACCTTTGTTCCAATGTCGTGGTCGTCCTATAAAATACAGTTCAGATCATCAAACGTTATTGCTATAAAATGTGTTTGACTTTTCCCGACACGGCGACAAAATCCAATGTCAACACGGTATGACGTCACCCAGCCATGCCTAATAAGGATCCACGGGTCAGTATAGCCCGTGCTGACATCTAGTGGACAGATGATGTACCCGGCCTTACCCAAATCTGTCATCCTATCCCCCCCCCCCTTCCCGAAAACTGGGCCCACTATATGACCAGGAGGGAGGGGGTGGCCATGTATTATAATCCACAACCAAACAAGGGAGAATGGGGGTGAGGAGTTCAACCCTGTAATCCGAGATAGATTTATGGTCTTAATCATATATGGATTAACTTTGCAGCGACTAGGTTTCCCCTACATTGTCCTACACCCCCTTGACTCCCTTGCTCTGCTCTACCCACATATAAAAATATACGAGGCTACCTGCTCAACAAAACTACCCTATCCCCCTAAAAACCACTCCCAAACATACATTCCGGAACCACCCCCTTCATAAAAAAAAAATACTACTATGATAAAGTGCTCCATTTTAGCTTTCACATAGGTATAAAAAGGTTGTTATTTCTGTATATTTTTTCTTTCTGCCCTATTCAACCACAGTGTTATTTTACACCCCCTCTAACCGTTTCCAAATATATATCAATCCTCACTTGGATTACCAAATCAATGCTTTATATGAATCATATAAATCCAACTTTTGTTTTTAGAAAGGAATATGTGTTTTTTAGGGGGGAGAAGGGAGTGGGGGNGGGGGGGGAATTAATCGATGTGTCATATTTTGACTAATTTTTCCGTCTGTTTGGGATAGGCTATCCTTAGAGATTAGGGTGCAAAGCTGCGGTATTCAAACGCACATATATATATATATTTCAGGGTGTTGTTTTCATGTGTCGTGGTCTGTCTTTTATTGGGGTGAAATGGAGGGGAGAGATTAGTCTTTCTGTGTCAACTCCAAGTATCCATTTATTGGTTTCCTGGACATAACATTTTCAAAAAACATTTGCATCTAACAATTTTACAATATAATGATAGATTTAAATTCCCTTTAGATAAAAAAAATAGGTGTTTTCGGCTGGTTTGTTACTTATTTTTATTTTTCATGAAGCATTAGATGTACAATTTAATATTACTTCACACCATAATAATTATAAATTTTCTATTTTAAGGAAGTAGGTTAGGTTTATCTACGGTGATCTAAGTTAATTTAAGCTAAATTATACTAAGTTATGTTTTGATGATCTATGTCAAATTATGTTAAAATATTTAGTTATGTTTAGTTGTAGTTATATTAATTTTAACTTTAGTAAGGATCTAGTTATGTTTAGTCAGATTAAATGTTTTTTTAATATATATTAATGTTAAATATTAGGTTTGGTACAGTTGATTTGTGTTAAATAATTTAAGTAAGAATGAACTGGGCTATTTTATGTTAAGTTAATTAAGCTAATTTAAGTTAAGCCTATATTAGACTAAATTAATTCAAGTTAAGTTTTAGTAAAATTACTTAGATAGACTGGCTTAATTAATATCAATTAAAATATGTTACTCACTCTATGGCATTGGGGACTTGAAAGTTCATAGCCACACTTAAAAAAGTATGACCACTAGGCGAGACTTCAACTTCCCCATCACTAGCAAACCACTCTACTGCGAGTTTGACGCCTTATATCATATGACCATTGATGAGGGTCGAACGTACGAAGAATATTTAATTTTAATCATTAATAGGCTATTAAAATGGAAACCTATTCTAAGAGCGATACAAAATTAAAGAGTATAAATGCAGTTACTAAATTGACAATTTTGTTTGCAATGAAATAAAAATAAAGTCATAAAATTATTTTAAAATAAAATCCTTAACGAACCAGACACAATTGTGTGCAATCTGTGTTTTTAGGATATGTTGTTTATGTTTCCATTTTTAAGTAAACCTCTATTTTCACCAGGTTATTGAATTTGTTTCACAGGCAAATTATCAGTTGTACCAATGAAGCAGGGAGGTAGTTTTAATAAAAAAATAAAATAAAAACCGACAACACCCATATAGGAATAACACATCGATACATTGACCAGGAGAATATGAAATAAAAGAGGGGTAGAGAAAGATATAAATAGACCGATAAAAACAATTACTTTCGTAGGCAGCTTACACCCACTTTATACCATTAAAAATTGGGTGGCGTGGAAGATAGCTTATAGGCCTAAATTAACCTTTGCTATTTGAGATGAATTATTGAAAGGTTTTAATTTCTAAACTTTATTTTCATAGGCTACTAATAAAACAAATTATATTACCACGCAAAAAATAATAAAATATCGACAAAATCAAATGCGATATACGCTTGGATAATTTTACTCCCTATATTTATTATTAAGAAACATATTATTTTCATCTTGTGATTTAACTGTCAACCTATCGTAGCAAGGTCGTGATTTAACTTGAACAGTCGGCATTTTATCTGTCTGTCTGTCTGAATGTTTGTTGTGCGATAGTTGTCAGATGCGCCGACCAATTTTAACGAACAATGTATGTGCACATTTTTTTTTCTGTCTGTTTATTTATTTCAACATGGCGGCCACTAAAAGGGTTGTTTTTGTTATTAAAAAGGTCATCTCAAGTGAGTTTTATTTAAAACTCTAAGCAATCGGTCAAATAGGCTACTTAGGGCTTAGGAGTGTGCGAAGTCCACGTTTTAAATTCTAAGCGAACTCGAATATTTTCTTTTAGTTGTTTTATGATTGAGATAGTATTATATTGTGGTTATTTATAGAAATGTATGAACTAAAATTATTCGAAAAATATTTTATTGCCAACTGTTTGTAATATTTCTTGTTACTCACACAAATAAAGTTATTATCACAACACGCGATTCAATTTATTCAGATTTTTTCCATTTTAATATTAATTTGTAATGTACAAAACAGCTCAGAATGGCTATAATTGAACATAAATTTTGTAATTTAGCTGTCGGTATTTTTATTTACGAAGATTCGGAGCCAGAATTTGTTTCGAGGCGAAGTCGAAGCTAATGTTTATTTCGAAGCCAAGTCAAAGTTTCGAAGTTTTGCAAAAACCTAATAGGGCATATTTTTCCATGTTGACATATAACGTGAGATTGGCGTATTAAACCACGTAAACCAAGGTTATTATATATGTATTTAATGTAATATTGAATATAGTATTAATTTGTTTCTGTATAACTTGAGTACCAAGGAAAAATATCACCTCAAATCCAAGAAGAAATTATAGGAGATATTTAAACTTGAATTCCAAAGAGAAATCTAAATAATGTAATAAGAATAAGGACATCGGGGGAGCTAGGTAGACTTTTTAAAGAACTACTAGAACTGTTTGACCAAAGTGATAAAAATAAGAGTGGGGCTTTGTGGGAATTGCACGCACATTCGTCTTATAGGAGAATGGGAAGCCTATTTATATCATTTTGGATTATAATTCCCTTTTAAACCTTTCGAGGTTGAACCCAATAGCATACTTTGAAGTCGAAATCAAGCTCGTTGATTGGTCTGCCAATACCGATTAAGATGGAGGGGAACACGAGGTAAAGTCCGTATTTTTACAGTTTCTATAACATTTTTTTGGCCAATATATAAATAAAAATAATGCTTCAGTGGATCCGTTTAGTTTAATTTTCTACAAATTATAATATAAACAGTTGTCGAATATTTGTCAAGGAATTTGTCCAGGACCTTTTCTCTCTCCCTTTGAAAGGTTTCCAGTCAAATGTCACCATGCTTATATCTAATATTCAACAACTGTTGAGATGTAGCCTATAGAATGTTAAACTAAACGTTTCTACTGAAGAGATATTTGTTTTATTTATGACCAAATTTTGTTGTCATAAAAAACTGAAGAAAAAAAAACCGGACCCGCGTTTCCTTCTATCCCAACTTAAGCTAATGTTGTACTATGTTGTAAGTTCATTCGCCATAGAAACTGAAAAATAGCAGAAGGTTTTTATGGCAAACATTGGTTGAAAGTCCCTAATGTTAACCCAAGTGAAAATAATAATTATTTGTTTTAGTAATACTAGGTTATCAATTAAAAGTATTAATAAACGCATCTAATAATACTCCCCTAAGGATTACTATAAAATTAGATTTTTAGTAACTTATTAAAAAAAACGATATTTTTTTAATTTCGAGGTTGTAGCAACAAGAGATATTATAGTATACATGAAATAATAATATAAATTAAAAATTATAGCTGACCATTAAAATAAATAAATGTTCTTTTGTAACATAGAGAAAGAGCTATAGGCCCTACACTATATTAGTTTCCAAATACATGTTTTTATTTTGTGAATACATGCGTATGAACACAACCGAAAACGAGTCATATGATGTCATCAACTGCCCTTGTTTAGGCTTGTTCGCCATCTTAATTTACAAAGAGAAGGCAGCCTTTTAGAAGCGCTCATTTAAAAAGCATTTTTAAGTGGACTAACGTCACACACACAACAAATCCAAAGAATTATTTTCAGTTTGTATTTCATTAATGTAAAAATGCTTAAAATAAAAATATAATTAAAAACAATGATTTGTTGTGAAGGTTTGACGGCCAAAAGTGAAAATCAGCTTAATACGTTGTCTTACAGATAATTTGGTTTGGCGAATGGATAAATGAGAGTAGATCTGGTAGCTTTTTCCAACCGTTAGCT
Source organism: Timema bartmani (assembly GCA_902151455.1). Classification (NCBI taxonomy): domain Eukaryota; kingdom Metazoa; phylum Arthropoda; class Insecta; order Phasmatodea; family Timematidae; genus Timema; species Timema bartmani. The sequence goes on along the minus strand of CABFWB010001931.1, from coordinate 5,824 downwards.
ACCACCATTCCTATGGCGAATGAACTGTACACATTATTTATATTCAGGAACTTATCGCAAGAAGAATTACCTTATCTGAAACCTCAAAAATTTACTTTATCATGTATTAATAGGCCAAACCATGTGTTATGTAGGTGCCATTTTTGAAAGTTTTCAAATTAATCTCTATTTAAAAAAAAAGCCATGCGATGTCTGTCCAGAGTTTTTATTAAACCTCCCGATAAGGTGCATGTCTGAAACTTCGCACACTGATTACATAAATGCTGTAGCTACCCCCAAAATTCTTTAAACTTGATTTTTTTTTCCCCAGGGAGAATATAGCACGCCGTGATCACGTGGCTAGTGTTTTATAACTAGTTTAGATGCGGCTAACCCGTACAGATAATGTATCTAACTACTAATATAAATATATTTATTATTTATCAACATTTATTTAGGCTTCACACCTCACTATCTGCCAGAACTCTCCGTATTTAAATACGTTCGTGCTTTAGGGGTGAATAACTTAAAATCTAGGGGAAATATACCCTTGTTTGCGTCTAGAAAGAGTGGGAAACTATTTAAGAGAAAAACACCCTCAGTATACACCTGGCCAAGATTCGAACACTGACCTTCCCGCCAACAGAAAAACAGACTAGACATTACGTTCAGTACGAGTGCATGCCAATGCGGGTTTCAATCTAATTGAATAACAGTAACATTTACACACATTTTTGCTAACCTAGTAACCTCCGTCACGGGGAATACAAGCTAGCATTCACGCCCTCTCATCCTGCCGCTATGCTATTTGGGGATGGCAGCAGTACTACCCAAACCCCCTCCCCTAGTTCAAGGGTGGTCTTCCTCCAGCCGGCACTTGAACCCAGGCTTCATCTTCTGGAACAAGTGGTTGATACAGGAACAAAGAGCATCACAGTCCCGTGATATTCGACACCCCACACACACACCCTCTCTACACTAATGGAGGGATGATAGAGACTACACTGGACTAGAAAGACGGGGATGCTTTGAAAATTATTCAAGGGTAAGATATGAGCCCTGTCGTGGGGGGAGCGCACTATTCTCCCACCTGTGTGTGTGTGTGTGTGTTTGTACGTGTGTGTCTAGTTGGAGCCAAAACTACAGACGTCAAGTTAGTGTGGACGTAAAGCGTTAAAATAATTCGCACGCCATTATAATCTTCTGGAAGAACGGAATGAATGACCTTTCCCTCTTGAGTTTCTACTGTGTGAATCCCAAATGGAAATGTCAAGTGGAGGTATAAGGAGTTAACAGTGTTCCACGCCCTATTACAAACTCTTTAGAGAACAAGATGGCCTTAATCAATAATTGGAACACTGGATAAAAACTTCAAGGAAAATGATAAATATTACTTTACAATCAGGAGATTCCATTCGCTAATAATAGAAACATGATAAGTTGTTGTTTTACGTTCACCGTGACTTACTACCTGTACGGGCGGGCTGTTTGCATATCTGCACCAATGGGATAGATATCAGGAAGGCAGAATTTAGAAGGAGTTTATCGGTATTTGCGTGAAAAGGAAGTGATAAACCATTTTGTAAAAACAACCCTCAGTAACAGCTCGACTGGGATAAGAACCTCAACCTCCCCAATAGTCGCCTTATCAGACGAGATTGAAACCTTAGTACGCGTGTCCATCGATGTGGTTGTTTCATACTTGTTCAAATGAAAGAAAAAATTAGTAATAAGAAGACTTTTAGCATAGAGAACTATTCGACCTTTATCTTAGTGAGAGCACTCAAATACACACGCAACACACACTTAAAATGCCAGGTAACACCATCCATACTAGCTTTATAGTAACTAAGGCTATCTATAGTAGCCCCATGGCTTCTTTGGTGCTGACTGACAATTCACAGCTGACTTCTGAGTCAACATTTAGGTATATACCTAAATGTTGGCTGTTTGAAGTGACAGCTGCAAAGCACATGTTTTTTGCAAATCATATGGTTCGGCGTAGGGATACATAATTTGGTCTGGTAGCTTTTCAAAGCCGTCAGCTGTGAGCTGTGAGCTGTCAGTCAGTACCAAAGAAGCCATGGGGCTACTGTACAGTCCTACTTTCATAGGAAGGTCCTTAGACTTTTTTTTAGCATCACATCTTACCATCCATTCGGGCTATACGCTTATGTACTATTTATGCTAATGGGCTCGGGATGAGAAAGGTTGAGTTTTAGAGTAAGTGCACCCGGATTTGCGTGGAAAGAGAGAGTGGTAATCCATTTAGGGAAAATCATTCTCAATACATTCGATCGGGATCGAACCATGATCTTCCCATCTAGTTTATTGCGAGAGTAGCGCCTTAGATCATGCGGCCACCGAACCGGGTAAGGTCCTTAACTGACAGCCATAAAAGCCACTAGATCTACTTTCACGATTTAAACGTCAATTAATGGGGTTAGTGACTGTTACTTTGGATATAGTATACTATCAATACCTACATTCAAGGCCGCAGTCAGGGGGGGGTTGGGGGTTCAAACCCCCCCAAAATCTTATGAACAAAATATATATATAGCTGTATTTATGGTTTAAACAATATAAAAATTAAGGTACAAATACAAATCAGGGGGCTGTGTTACCATAAAAAGCACTTCAGATAGCTTCTAGAGGTGTTTAATATTTAGAATTCATTCTAGCCTCCGGCATTTAGGGGGTTATGTTGCCATAAAAACACTTCTGATGGCTTCTAGAGGTGTTTAATATTTAGAATTTTTCCTGCCTTCAGCAGTTAGGGGGCTATGTTGCCATAAAAACATTTCTGATGGCTTCTAGAGGTGTTTAATATTTAGAATTTTTCCTAGCCTTCAGCAGCTAGGGGGTTATGTTGCCATAAAAAAAACACTTCAGATAGCTCCTATCACTTAGAATTTTTTTTATAGAATCCGGTATTTGGGGCATAAGCCCACCGAACCATCCCCTCCCCCTGGAATTATTGGCTGACTACGGCCTTGCCTACAATATAACATTAATGACTAATACTATCGTAAAATGTTAACCTTGTTGATTTCAAAAACTGTGTGTATTTTCTAAAAAGCTCATTATATGAAAATTTGACTGTAACGTTAATTATTGTAGAAATAGGAGGTTAAGCTAAATTTTCAAATTCTGTGTTGTTCGTTCTAAATTGCACCATAGATCTTTGGTTAGAAAACTAGTACTGTATTGTAATATATCTATCGTAAACAGATCTGTGAAGCTTTCACGCTTGCGCCTTGAGACATTAGTGTAGGCAACCATACAGTCATCAAAATGAAGCGGACGAGGATATGAAGGAGGACCCGCAGATCTGAAGTTCGATATTTACACACACATTTTATAACGAATGGTTGGCCTATAACAAGGTTTTATTACTATATAGTATTAAAATAAATTTGTAATATTATCTTTTGACATCCTAAACAATAGAACAGAGAAAATTTCCATTAATGTTTCTCCACAAATTTTATTTCTTAATCTACGTAATTTTAAAATACCTAAACTTGTTATAGTTCCCTGAGAAATGCTGTGATTATTATTTTTAAAGGGGATTTTGTTTTGTAAAACTGTCGAGATTCGTAAAATCTTTGTCGGCGAACCTTGTTAAAAACTTCCAGACCTTTCTTGTAACTGGGGAAATGTTTGGTTAAACTAAAGGCGGCGCCTAGCTATCAGGTTACTTTAAAAACTAAATAATAAACAAAAAGGACAAGAGATATTTAACAGGCCAGCAGTAAAGACAACATTATGAATAAACTGTCAAAACTAATGATATTATTAAAAAATATTGTTTTTCCGGTTAAAAAAAATACCTTCCGAGTGTTCCATAATTTTTGAAAACATCGCCAAATTAATCTTGAGACACTTGTTTATTTTTTTGCACTGCCGCTTACTACACTTCTGGGTTACTTATCTTTTAATTTATTTATTTAGCAACACGTCTTACAAGCCGTTCGGGTACTAAATACGCTGATGGGTTAGGAATTGGCAAGGTTGAATTTAGAGGAATTGAACCCTCATTTGCGTGGATGGAGGGGGGGAACCATTTAGGGAAAACCACTTCCAGTTCACCCGAGCGAGATTCGAATCTCGATCTCCCCACTCTCGACAGTCTAGCTCTACACGAAACTAGCACATTAGATAACTACGCCACCGATGCGGGTTCCTGGGTTACTCACATATTTAAATTAAGAGCGTGAATCAAATGCCCATCAACTGTGTGATACAGTCAACTAGAAATCGTAAATTTACACGAACACTATTGCATGTGGATAATTTCTGATTAAATATTAATGGAGATAAAGAGTTGATAGAAGACCCTAATACTGAACATTGTTGACATATTAAATTATATTTGGATAAAATCTGTCCCCCATCGTGACCGCAGAAAATTTCGAGTAATCATTCAAATACGAATGCTTTACCCACATTTCTGACGTATCTTGGTATTTTGATTTCCCTTTAATTTCCACACCTCGCACGAGCCGGGTGCTGAGTTGGGCCTGCTTTGATGAACGCTCTTAATGGGTTAGGAAAAATAGCTTTAAGATTATGGCTGAGTGATCTTAAGGTTTCTGATTTCTATTGTACTTGATGCCGTCGACGTTGAGGTCTTAGGTAAGATCCTGACTGGAGGTACAAGGCTTTGCCTTGAACATGTTCATTTCACTGTAGTTTTATCATCCAATTAATATTGGGTAGCTGCCTCAAAACTACTCTCTTGAACTCTATTCCTTGGCCCTGGTCTTCAATCAACAAATCTTTGTTGAATTTATAAATAAAAATATACACTGGAACTTAAGATATAGGGGTCTGTCAGTGGGATCACAGGTATTGCGAGTTAAGGGGTCAGTATTTTTGCATTTTTTATAGCAAACAATATTTTTCGCCAAAATAAATAATTTATTTCTGCAGTATAAACATATGGTGTTATTTTCTACACATATTAATCTCAACAATTCTTGAATATCTGTCAACGGTGTCCCAGAATTTGATGACAACTTTTGTATCTTAATTTAAAAAAGTTTCTCATCAACTGATAATATGATTATGACATATATTTAAAAACTGTTGATATCAGCATGTGTAGAAAATTAAACTTTATGTTTCTTCTGGAGCAGTATTTCATTTATTTTGCTGAAAAAAAAATTGTTTGCTAGAGAAACTGAAAAATACAAACATACCTTTTCTAGATTCCTCTTCCATCCTAGCTTAAGGTGAAATTGAATGTTTGTTTTCAATATCGTATATATTTCCAAACTACATCACAAAATATAAAATCCTATCTCTCTAATTTAAAGGTATGTGGTTCGATCCCAGACAGTAGTGGTCAATCAGGATGGCAGAATCGATGCTGTAACCCCTTTGGCCTTTGCTGTACTTGTGCGATCCAAGATGCTGTGTCTGAGAGAGATAGAGAGAGAGAGAAGAGGGGAGATAGCGGGGTTTAACTCCAGTAGCCGCAGGGAATCCCCCAGCCAATCCCCGGACTAGTCCAGCTCGAGGCCTCTTAGCCTGGGATTGTTTTATACTGACCTCACACCTTAGTTTTTCCTCCCTGTCCGTCCGTCTACACCTTACCTTGAGTGGGAGGAGCAAAGGTCTGCTCAAGAGCAAAACTAGTTTCTATTCACTAGTTTGGTCGAGAATATACCACAGGACCTTGGTAGGAAGAACTTTTGTTTTTTTTTGCAGTCAACATTGATTACATTTTACCAAATCAGTTAATATCAACACACAGGCTGCAAATCATTGTAATTACGGGCTACGGCACTGTCTATATGGAGGAGACCACAATTAAATTAATTTAAATTATTTTCAAAAT
>CABFWB010001930.1:108429-132142 GCA_902151455.1 Timema bartmani | reverse complement strand
GGGGATATTTATAGCAACCAATCAGAGGCCAGAGCTATTTATATCGACCTATCCTCGAAGTGGGCTGGCGGGTCGACCGGACTACTAATACAATATCAATAGTATTCACTAAAATATGGGTTTGATGACATCCTTCAGTCCTTCTTTGGTGTTCAAGGGTATGTTGCAGATATTATCTTAATAATGTGAGTTGTTCTTATCAGTTGTGGTTGTAACATTTGAAGGCGTAATCACACTCGGAGGATCCTCTCTGATGAGATACTCTGGAAGAATCTAGACTTGGAATGCTGCTATGAGACAACAGGTAGGCCAAACGTCTGTATTACTAATATTTTAATGAATAATCTTTCTCTTCAAAAGAAATACGAAAGGAAGAGGATTAAGTGAATTTGATTTTTAATTTTGAACAAAGTAAGTATTTAAGAATAAATTATTTTGTCAAGTAAGACTCGATGTCTAGGGAAAGATCTTCCGGAGAAAATCTAGTCACATTTTTTTTTTTTTTACTTTAGTGACAATATGTAGGACAGTGGCTATCTTGAATTTAGCACGAGCATGATAATGCAGATCTGGTTGATCCTTAGGCACGTAAAAGTCGGTATATACATACAACAGAACATCGTAACGTAACACCGACGCACGAACTTACGCGAACATAATGCATCCCAGTAGTTATTTTTTCCTTTTCATACCTAAGCGCTGACAGTAAAGCATTTTTTTCTTGCATTCCTTTGCTGTAGTATTTAATTTTGTAGCAATTCCTTCTAAATCGTCATTTTTTTTCACTTCATTATTATGTAGGATGCTTAGTATCCCATAAAATTTCCTTTTCAAGATATAGTTCGATATAACATAGAATACTATTTTCATTCCCCTCCATATTCAAGACAACTATAAATAACTACCAGCTGAGACCCTCTGATGTTGCACAGTCCCGTCCAAACAGAGAATAGGTTGTGTAATAAGAGCACGCAACTTTCCTTTGATGTGGCGTCAAGACCGACAGAAGAAGGGACACACTGATGTTACGATGTTTCGATATGGTGTTACGAAGCGTTGTTACGTTGTGTTGTCCAAACTGGACGTGGTGGTGTTACGTGACGGTGTTACGTGACGGTGTTACGTGACGGTGTTCTATTACATGACTGTACTTAACCTTAAGAATTCACTAACTTAAGTTTGTCTCGTCACTACGTAAACTACTCATCAACGATGGCTGACGCAGCCAGTGGCTTGGATAGTTTTGCGTTACAAGATTGTTGTCAACAGCAGAGTTAGAGTCTTTCGAAAATATAACTTGACTAAAATTCTTTTTTTGGAGATTTTTTTGAAAGAGATAGCTGATGAATCTTGATACTAGAAGAAGTAGATGGGCTAGTCTATTTGAGTTGAAATAGATAGAGTAGATGGAGAAGATAGTGAATATTGTGTTCCAACTAAAAGTAGACAAACCAGGAGCCTGTAAGCTCTAAGCTCCGAAGTTTGGGATTTAAATCTGTAGTTATTATTTAACACAAACTATAGACCTGAGATGAGAGTTCATGGACCATATAGATCTGGGAGTTTAAAAGCTGTGAGTTATAGTCACTTCTTTCTAGTGAAGCCTTAAGTATTTCATTAATAATTGATTGAGCTAATTGAGGAAAGCTTAATTAGGGAACCATTTGTCCTGCTGGAAGAGAGGTGCATGGTAGACGATATAGTTAGATTTCTATCCCCAAATTAATCTTTTGACTTTATTTTTACATGGGTCACATTTGAAGGTAGAAATCAGAATTCTCAAGAATTATTCAATTTCTGCCTTTTAATTTTTCAACAGTCCAAATTAAAACTTGAAGTACAAGATATTGAATAATTGACAAATCTCTGGTATCTAAGAAAAGGATCGAATGCATTTATAAAGAAAATCCTCCCTGCCTTGTATATTATAAAAGTTATTTTACCAGGCCTAGCGGTAGGCCAACTCACTTGGCACAGCACTTTAGCACAGCACTTAGCACAGCACTTAGCACAGCACTTAGCACAGCACTTAGCACAGCACTTAGCACAGCACTTAGCACAGGGAACCGGGTCACTTGTGGAGCTGAGTAAAAACACGTCTATTCTTGGGAAGTGCTGGTTGATTAATAATATCTAGATTAATAACATACAAAATAAAAACAGTATTCCAATAAAACAAGCAATTATAACAAAACCAATAGCACAAAAAATATTAACACCACCGACAGTAAAAACAAATCACCAACAATAATAACAATATAGCCAACTATAATATTAATATCACCAACAATAATAACAACAATACTAAAAAAAAGGAATAATTTAAATATCACCAAAGACAGTAACAGCAACAAACATGGTAATATCCTAAACAAACAAAAAACAGCAGTAATAACAAATTACACAAACAAAATTATTGACAATATCACCAACAGTAATAACAGTAACAATAATGATACCAAAAATAAAAATAATAGCAACAGTAATAACAATACCACCAAAACAAATAAGATACTTGCTTTGAAACCAACAAAAAAACTACCTTAATTTTGAGAACCGTAAAACACCAAACTAAACTAGAATAATAAAGTTAATATTAATAATGATAATTATAACTATAAAACGTTCGTTTCTAATGTCTCTATGTATATGGTTTGCTCTATTTAGGCATTTAACAACCACTTTATAAACACGTAATCTCTAAGCCCTGGTATATATTATTATTATTATTATTATTATTAGCACCGCGTCTTACTACCCGTTCGGATTATACGCACTTACGCTAATGTGCAATGGTAGGGTGATTGTGAGATGAAATGGAGGACTTACAGTTTTACGTGGAATCCGAACCACGGTGGAGGCCTGGCATTCCTCACATTCACAAGTTGTGATTAATACACATCTTGTCAGAGGTGAAGGAAAGGTTTGGCTATCAGATAAATATGTGTCGGGACCGAGGATTGAACCCCGGACCCTCAGCACAGAGGTCTGACCCCTTACCCCTAGACCACCACTGGTATATAGAGTTAGAGGATCTAGTTAGAAGTCACCTTATGTTCAAATTTAGTTTAACCTTCTTTTTAAACACAGCTTCTCTCTACTCATTCGGGCTATGCACATACTATAGTATTGCCGATGGGGAAGGGATGAGAAAGGTAGAATTTAGGGGACATGTACCCACATTTGTGTTAGATGAAAGTGGAAAGCCCATTTAGGAAAGCGCATCTTCAGTACATCAGATGGGATAAAAAAAACTCCAACTCACCATCAAGCTAGATTATGTGAACCTGATATTTAGTCCACGGGTTCACCATTACCAAATGAACCTTCAGGAACCCTTTTTATTTGGGATCTGAGCCCCTTTCTCCCTTGCCTTACCACAACACGCTCTTCTCTATCTTCCAGAATAATTTAAATGAAAATATTAAAACAGGGATGTTTAAAAAGAGAACAACTTTAGAAATAAAATATGTTATGTTCGTCCACTAAATTAAAATTTTAAAACGCTCACATATCAGGTTAATACCTCATTTATGACTAGACAAAAATTAGTAGTACTATAATTTTGCTATCCTCTTTTCCCGATTCTGTAATTTCATGTATTTTATATTTGTTAAAACATTTATTTATACTCCTCCCTCTAAGAACTAACATTATTTTATATTTAAGAATGAATTATATTAATTGTTTAAAGCAATGAAAATGGAGGTAGAATATTAAATATAATTTTAAGTGCATACAACCAGTTATTGAGAATATATTGAATTTAAATTAACTTTTTTATATTAGTTTAACTTTTATTTAGTAGGCTTAAAACATAATTATTTCCTCTATAGGACTAACGAAAACCAATTTAGGGTGTTCACAAACAATGTTATTAGGAATATATTTGATTAAAAACAAGATGAGGCTACTGGAGAGTGGAGGAGGCCACATAATGATGAGATACATAACCTGTACTTATCACAAGACAATGTTAGGATAATCCAGTCTCGTAGATGAGGGTTGGCAGGATATGCAACGTGAACGGGAGAGTCTAGAACCTTGTTCAGGGTACAAACTGGCTGCCCCAATGGGAAGAGATCATTGGAAAGACCTAGACAAAGATGGGAGGATGACATCAGAGTGGACCTGAAAGAGGTGATTGGTTGTAATGAGGTGGACTGGATAGAACTGTCTCAAGAAAGGGATAGGGTATAATGAGGTGGACTGTATAGAGCTAGCTTAAGATAGGGATAGGGTATAATTAGGTAAACTGGATAGAACTACCTCGAGATAGGGATAGGGTATAATGAGGTGGACTGGATAGAACTACCTTAAGATAGGGATAGGGTATAATGAGGTGGACTGGATATAACAAGCTCAAGATAGGTATAGGGTATAATGAGGTGAACTGGATAGAACTACCTCAAGATAGAGATAGGGTATAATGAGGGGGACTGTATAGATCTAGCTTAAGATAGGTATAGTGTGTAATGAGGTGAACTGGATAGAACTAGCTCAAGACAGGGATAGTGTGTAATGAGGTGAACTGGATAGAACTAGCTCAAGATAGGGATAGGGTATAATGAGGCGGACTGGATAGAACTAGCTCAAGACAGGGATAGGGTGTAATGAGGTGAACTGGATAGAACTACCCCAAGATAGGGATAGGGTATAATGAGGTGGGACTGTATAGATCTAGCTTAAGATAGGTATAGTGTGTAATGAGGTGAACTGGATAGAACTAGCTCAAGACAGGGATAGGGTGTAATGAGGTGAAATGGATAGAACTACCTCAAGACAGGGATAGGGTGTAATGAGGTGAACTGGATAGAACTACCCCAAGATAGGGATAGGGTATAGTGAGGGGGACTGTATAGATCTAGCTTAAGATAGGTATAGTGTGTAATGAGGTGAACTGGATAGAACTAGCTCAAGACAGGGATATGGTGTAATGAGGTGAACTGGATAGAACTACCTCAAGATAGGGATAGGGTATAATGAGGTGGACTGGATAGAACTACCTCAAGATAAGGATAGGGTACAATGAGGTGGACTGGATAGAACTAGCTCAAGATAGGGTATAATGAGGTGAACTGGATAGAACTTCCTCAAGATAGGGATAGGATATAATGAGGTAGACTGGATAGAACTACCTCAAGATAGGGATAGGTGACGTACTTTTGTAAGAGTGGCAATAAACTTTCCACATCCTAATGCAGTAGTGAGAGTGTAGGACTTTCTACATAGTTGGGTACGCTGACCACATGTCAGGCTCACTTAGTGTGGCTTTAATGTGGGATGCAGGGATTCGAGTCTTATTTGGGTGTGATAAAAGTAGTTTTTAATAATGATTTTCAAATCTCCCTCCACCCAATTTGGGGCACTTTACTCTGAATTATACCTTACTCATTTCTAATCCAATAGAACAGATAAAATGTGTTTAGCCTGGAAGAGTAGAAAAATATGATGGAAAAAACATGCCCTGGCTGATAGTACGTGACTTATAGACTAAATTAATCTATGTTATAAAGCAAGCCCCCAAAATTCGGATTTGCTAGAAACAGGATGAACGGATACGCAAACACTGACTTATTTTTTTCTCAACAGTAAGGGTCCTATAACTGATTACAATTTAGTATGGATACATCATTTTTAGCAAAAACTTTTTTGTTTTTGACAACAGATGGCTTTGAACGAGATTCATTACTATTCGTAAGCATTGGCTGTTGTTAAAGATGTTGTATGCAATGAATCCAATTATTCCCAATTAGTAAGCGGTCTAAATTTTATATCACTAATTTCAACCACTAATACCTAAAACAAAATCAAAATTCAAATGAGATAAACTAATGATTATGTTAATATATTTATTTAACTCCAAGATAACATTAAGGACATATAATTAGGATTACCTAATGGTTATTTGTATTTATAAAATAAATTCCTATAGCTTATTTTGCATATTTGAAATTATTCTCTTTAAAATGTTGCTAATATTATTCAACAAACTTTAATTATTTTTTGTCATATTGATTGTATTTAATTTAGAGATTTAATTAAACTAGTTGATCCATGCAGATTATTGAAATATTATTTATTTTAAACTTTTTGTTGGGAAAATATCTATATAGTAAGCCTTCAATCGAACTTCTAGTTAAAAGTTTACTCGCCAAAGGCTATCAACTTTATATAGATATTTAGATTTCGGTGTTTAATTTGAATCAAAACGTATATTTTCCCTCTTTACGCCACGAAGAAAACTTTAAAATGAATCCTCTACCAACTCTCCATCTATTTGGTGCACCAAACCATCCAAATAAGAATTGAGCTATTATTATTTTTAAACAAAGAGCAATATTTTATTTACCGTTATACAATTGTACACAAATCATGGTTTCCATGGTGAAGTAAACAAAGGATAATTGTACAGATGAGTCACTGTCCACACAGAAGAAAATAATGGAACATTCTCTAGAAAAGTTGGTTTTTAGTTTTAGTCTTCTATTGATGCTGACATCCTGGACCCCTAGCCTTTAAAATGAGTGTCCCTTTGTTAACATAGGTTAGACCGTTTTCTCGTAATTTAAATTAATGAAAATTGGCTTATTAAAATATATTTATAATTTATTTATGATAATATATAGAAAGAGAGTGAAAGAATGAGAAAATGTTAGAATGTGTTTATGTAAGTGTGGGAGTGGGTATGAGATTATGATTGTTAGTGTGAGAAATTGAGTGTGAGAAAGTAGCTGTGAAATATTTAATGTGAAAAAGTGAGTATGAGTGAGAGTTAGTGAGATAGAGTGAATGTAATGGATAGAGTTGGAACGAATGCAATAGAAAAAGTATGAGAAATAAAGTTATAGGGAGTGTGAGAGTGTATGTGTGCGAGTATGTGTGTGAGAGAAAGTGTGTGAGAGAAAGTGTGTGAGAAAGTGTATTAAAGAGAGTTTGTGTGATAAAGAAAGTGGTGTGAGAGATCATGTTAAAGTGATTGTGTGGGAAACATTTTGAGAGAAAGAGAGTAATTGTGAGTGTGTGTGTGTGTGTATGTGTATGTGGGAGGGAGAGAGCACGTGAGAAAGATTGTGGGGGAGAGAAATTGTTAGAGAGGGTATGTAAGAGAGAACAAGAGTGTGTTATAGACAGATTGTATGAGAGAGATTTTGAGAAACAGTAAGTGTGTAGAAGAGAGATTGAGTGTGTGTGAATATAAATGGGGTACACAAATCTTTGTTTCTTTAGCACTGAATATTACTACCCATTTGAGTTATACGCTTATGTACTAATTACGGTAAATGTATAAGTGTTGAGTAATGATATATATAAATAGGAAGTGTACCATCATTTGCGTTGAGGCTGTGTGGAAAACCATTTTGGAAAAACAACTCTCAGTACACCTGACCGAGATTTGAACCTCCATCTACCGACCATCGAGAGTTTAGTCTACTACGGGAGTAGTAGCGTCGAAGTGGGTCACAGAACATTGCTTTGATATAATTATATTATATATTATAATATATTATATATTATAATATATTATATATTATAATTAGTGGTAACATGGAAACATATTTGAACTTACAAGTATTTTGATACTATTTGAATAAATGAACACCAAAACCTCTAATCAAACAATTAAAATGGCTATCCAAACACATCGCAGGATTATTTTTATCAATTTTGTAGATTATAATACATTCCTAAATATATTTAGACATGATTGTATCGTTTTTAATTTATAATTTATGAGCGAAACGAAACGTAAGAAAATATTTTCGTAAAATTGACAGCTTAATGTTTAAATTTGCGAATTATAGCCAATATGGTTTATTTAAATGCGAATTAACGATAACAATATTCCAATAATAGTATATTTTTTCCCAGTACTGTATAGGAAATTAATTCCTTCAATCAAAGAATGTGATCAAAAGTAAATCTTCAAAAATAAATAATAAGTAAAGGTATCAATAAAAACAAAATTATATGTTTCTAGACTATTCTCATTGGTTTAAAGTATATACAGATTTTCGCCATAAGATTTATTTTTGCTAAGCCGTACAACTTTGTAAGTATCATATTCTGAAAATTGAAAAATGACACCTGGACACGGGAATCCAAATCAGGACCTTTGGCTTAGTACGCCAATGCTCTACGGACTGAGCTACCCAGGATTCGTCCCGTGCCCAGGGTCATTCTTCATTCATATTTTAAGGCAGAGTCTATGATGGATTTATTTATTATTTTTTACCAAAAAGAAATATTTTATTTGTAGAACGACTCATTATTTTTAACCCAGAAGAGATATTTTATTTACATGAATAAAATCATTCACAAATCAGGGTTTCCATTGTGATGTAAACAAAGAAGGAAAATATGAGAATTATCTGGGAAAATCAGATTTTCTTTGAAACTATTATTTTTCCCGACATTCTGGACCTCTAACATTTAAAATGAGAGTTAGTTTGTCCAAATCAGTTCAGCCATTATCTTCGTGATTTCTATAACCAGAAACGGGCTCATAAAATTCTATACAAGACATTTAAATTGTATAAAGATATATCTTGTTTGTGCTAAGTAAGAATATCAAATACAGCTCACCGATCCAACTAGTCTTAAACAACACAGCTAATAGTTAAATAGCCAAAGCTATTATTTATGCATTTAGTGGGAATTACTCCATCTAGATATCATATTGTGAAAATTGAAAAATGACACCTGGACACGGGAATCGAACCGGGGACCTTTGGCTTAGTACGCCAAAGGTCCCAGGTTCGATTCCCGTGTCGAGGTGTAATTTTTCAATTTTCAGAATATAACACAACTAATGTTTAAAAAATGCGTCTTTTCAGATGACACCCAGAAAAATGCATGTAATCACTCTAATATAATCTCTTCTGGAATGACGTGTTTGTTTTCAAGGTCGTAAATAGATTGGTGTGAACAGGGTGTTTTGGAGGTTTAATTCATTCTGAAAAAAATTATCAAAATTTAGTTTAGTATTCCTTCTCAGTGACTGAAGTCTTAGTAAATTTCAGAACACCTACAGTCTCCATTACTCTTTTTTGTCGAATGGCACATTTGTCCGGGAGGGACTTTGACATCCAGGCTCGGTCGCCTTAAGGCTGATCTACATAGAGTCGTACCCGTCTGTCCGGAGTCGGAGTAGTAACGTGTCGGTTGCCGTGTCGTTTGTAGTTCCTTACAAAAGGGACTGTAGGTATACAATGAAATGACGTAGCACGTAATTTCAACCAATAGGAACTAAGAAAAACATAAGCAGTCGAAAAATAATAAATATACTAGATTGTTACAGTTTATACAGCTATATAGGTAGAACTGTTTTCAATAAAATGATTCTTTTCTTTCGTAAAAAGGAGGATAAAATAAATATTGACAGACTCAAATAAGTGTATCGTCGAAATTCAAAGTCAACAAAAAACGAGGCAAAGAGTTACATACATCAGCATGGACTTTGAATTCATAATCAAAGTCATTCATTATATCAATACTTTCAAATAATTAAATAATATATATATATATGTTTAAACAACAATTGTTTTTAATTATATAATGCAGTATATATTTGGATTCCTATGAAGTAGTCTATTATCATAGATTAAATTGATCTTAACTTTGGTGACCTGGTGGTCTAGGGGTAAGGTGTCATACTTCTGTGCTGGCGTTCCGGGGCTCAATCCTCGGTCCCAGCACAGATTTATCTGATTGCCAAACCCTTCCTTCACCTCTGACAAAACGTGCATTAACCACAACTTGTGAATGTGTGGAGTGCCAGGGCTCCACCGTGGTTCGGATCCCACGTTAAACTGTAGGTCCTCCATTTCATCTTACAATCACCCTACCATTACATATTAGCGTAAGTGCGTATAACTCTAACGGGTAGTAAGACGCGGTACTACTACTACTACTAATAATAATGATATTAACATTAAATGATTTTAGTAGTGCAACCATATTTGTTTTTGATTGGCTTAACGCACCGTATCGCAACGAAAGAGATGGACAATGTTTCTCCTTCCTACAAGCTATTCCGACAATTCCGACCTACTACTGCGATTGCAACAATCAATGTAGACAGTCAATACTACGACCCTAACTCCCGACAAGCGGGTACGACTCTGTGAAGACGAGCCATATTGTGTATACTATTATCCGCTCTGGTTGTCCAGAACGTTGTCCAGGATACACCTATGGAGGTTGTCCACACGTCGTACCCGTATGGTATTATGGAGCTGTGGAGCCGGGTGAGCCTTAACCTAAATTAAGCCTAACTAACCAAACCCTGATGAACCCTTAAGGGAAAAATACCCTAATTACCAGCTGAGAATTGAACCCAAGACCCCTAGGCTTGTATTCAGGTACAATTACCACCACACCATGGGGCTGGTTGCAATTGCGTTTAAAATATACGTTAGATTGCTTCAGAAAGAATTTAATCTTAAGCAAATACTTTTCATATATTATTTGGGTACTTTAGCATTGGCCACCTTCCTACTATAAAATTATACCACCAATATAAAACAATATGAGTGAGTGAATGAATATCAAAACACCAATTCAATTAAATGAAAAATGACAACCTGGCCACTGGACTAAAGCCTTGTACTTTTGACTTTGCACAACAATGCTCTACCAGTGAGACACCCATGTTCGTCTCGTATCCAGGGACATATTTCACTTGTTGGTGTATTGAGTCTATATATAATAGTTGGTGAAAATATCGCCCACTCGGAGCTATCAACAATCGCAGTCCACGGCTGACAGTACGCTGCTATGCACTCGACTCCCATGTCCAGGTTGTCATTTTTCACTTAATTGAATTTGATTCAGCTATCAGGACTGATCATGTGGCTAACCATCACTTATCAGTTTTTTATACACAGGAGTTAATATTACCAGGTGCATGATAATATACTGTCAGCTACAAGTTACCGTGAAATGTAATTGTAGATAGCCCTTTCACCACCAGCCTCCACATATAGACTCAATACGCTAACAAGTAGTTAAAGATAGCCCTTGATCCGAGACTAACCAGGATGGCTCAGTGGTAGAGCATTGGCGTGCAGAGCCAAAGGTCCTGGGTTTGATTACCTTGGAAAATTAGTCATTTTTACTAGATTGGATTTGATTTGACTATCATGTAAACCATGTAGATATTAGAGCTCACCCCACCTTAACCCATGTAATAACATGTAGATATTAGAGTCCCATTCTCAAATTATATGAAGTGGTTTATGGATGACTGTTTAGTGGTAAAATATTGTTAATCCAACTAAAGATGAAGAAACAAGCCAAGAAATGGAGTGACAACGGGACCATCAGCATCATCTCTCATGTGGGGAAGATCGTGACAAGAATAATCAACAAGCGACTGGTACAGAAGTGTGATGGGAGAATACCAATTTGGATTCATAAAAAGGAAAAGGAGCCAGAGATGCCATTGGGATTCTGAGAATAATTTCAGAAAGAGCGCTGGAAGTCTAGGAATAAGTCTACATTGGTTTCATCGACTGGCAAAAGGCATTCGGTAGAGTCAAATGGATGAAACTGATGGAAATACTGAAGATGATTGGCATTAATTAGAGGGTCAGAAGATTGATTGTAAAATTCTACTTTTGACAGAAAGTGAAGGTGATGCTGATAGAGGGAGAGACCAATAGCGTAGAAATAGGAAGAGGAGTGAGACAGGGATGCTGTTTTTCACCCAGTCTGTTCAACTTGTATGAATACTAGTTGGTCAGGGATTTCCTGGAAGGACTGAGTAGTTTCAGGATAGGAAGACGAGTCATCAACACAGTAAAATATGCAGATGATCTATCATTGCTGGCTAAAAATAAAGAAGAGATGCAGGAAATGATGGGCTGGTTGTAGAGCTAGAGAGAATATATAGCATGGAAATAAACATTGAAAAGTCAAAAGTGATGGTGATTTGAAAAAATGGGGGTCTGCTTCGAATCAAAATTAGAAACCAGGAGATGGAAAACATAGAGTGGCTCAAGTAGGAAGTCTAATGAAAAAGAATGCCTTCTGCACCAAATAAATTATGTCGAGGATCACTATGACCAAGGAAGCTTTCAACAGGAAGAGGTTACTGGTGACCAACAAGCTTAGTTTGGAACTGAGGAAGAACCTGATGAAATGAAACATTTGGAGCATCACGTTGTATGAAGCAGAAACTTGGACTTGAAGATGGAAAAAATAAAGTAATCAGGGAACTTGAAGATGTATTAATGGAGAAGACTTGAGAAGTTCAGGTGGACATACAAGGTGACAAAGAAGAGGTCCTAGGAAGAGTGGGTAAGGAGAGACCCATTTTATGAGTTATTCTTTGGTACAAGGAAAAGTGGATCGGACACATCCTTAGTAGTAACAGTCTTCTGAACGATGTTATTGTAGGAAAGGCTGAGGAAATTAATGAGCTTTAGAAGGAGAATTCTAATATTGGATTTGAAGGAAATGAAACAATTCTTAGATATGAAGGATGAAGAGGACAGGGTGCATTGGTGGCTTAATTTCACCAACAAAAGGAATAGATCTGTCTTAAGACAGACAACCTAATAATAATAAGTAGCAATCCTATGGCTAACCATCCCTTATCAGTTTTTGATACACATGAATTTCAAACAAACAAGTTGTAAATCATTGTAATTACGTGAATGTTCGTATGGAGAAAAGATCATATTTAATTAACTTAAATTTCAACGACACCTTTATATGGGGATTGAACCAAGGACGTTTGGCGTGCTAAGACAACGGTTACGGGTTCAAATTCTGTGCCCAGGTGTCATTTATCAACTATTTTAAATTAAGAAAAATATTGCACTGCGTCTTACTACCCGCTAGGACTATACGATTATGTATTAATTACGATAGTGGATTTAGGCATGAAGAAGGTTATTTTTAGAGGAAGTGTGCCCGGATTTGCGTGGAAAGAATGAAAAATTATTTAATAATAACCACCCTCAGCACACCCAATGGATATTTAAACCCCAATATCCCCGTCCTCGGCAGTCTAGTCTACTGTGAGAGTGACACCTTATACCATGTGGTTATCGAAACTTATAAAGATCATGTTGGTTTAAAATATGTTTCCAGTATGACCTAGTACAGACAAATGCATATTTTAATGTGACTTGTGTAAAGCCGTGCATCCTTAAAGCGGTGGTGCATAAGTGCGTGGGGAGCTATAGTAGAATCCTGCTAAGAAGAAACTTCTAGAAAATATAAAAACGTATTCTTTTACGATCAACTTTTATCACATTTGATTAAATTACTAGTGTTGACGTGAATACGTCTCTAAATTTGCTACCCTACGGGGGCAATCCAAAAAACCTAATGATAACAAAATCGGGGGATACAGTTTGGTGTTGTAGTTTCGAATCTTTCTTCTACATCCAAAATTAAATTATACCACTGGATAGCTTAAGGATCAAAGAATTCATTACGATAAGCGAGAACAGTGACGCATCGCGCGCGGTGGAGGGGGAAGTGCCGCCATTTTGAGGTTATTTTGCTGCGTATCGAGATTTGCAATTAGTATAACTTTTGACTCGGAGGAGCTACGATGTTCGTTTAGGTTTCAATCATCAGCTGTCGTCAAAATCTATCGATTGTATAAATATATATATATTGTATACATAAATAAAAATATTTTATTTAAAAAATATAACCCGTTACATAAACGTATTCACGTACAACACACGGCTGGCACCCCATTTTTATTTTATTGTTATTGATACTATCTCTCAAAAATGACAGTTACCCTATTGAGATTAACTACATATTGTTGTAATTTTTATTTTAGCTGGCACCACTAACCTGAAATTGCCGCCCCTCTTCACCAACACCTGGAGTAGGCCTACAACTATTAAACTTGAGATGAAGCTAGTCTCAACGAGTTGACAAATACCGCTGTCAAGTGGTTGTGACAGGGTTGGGAGGGGGGATTGGATAGTTTTAGAGGAGTGGTGTGGTTGGGGTAAGGGGTTAATAGCACTTGGGGAGATTATTACGTAGGTAATTAAGGCATTAAACGCCTTTTCCTTCTACTTGAGTTAACAACATGTAACTATTTTAATTATAAATTCATAAGAAAATACTCTAAACTAAGTCAAATATATGTAATGGAGTCATATATTCACATCAAAATAAACCACTAATTTGTTTATTAACGTTGATCTACATATATAATTATTTCTAGTATAAAAAAATATATTCAAAACTGTAATCAGGGGGTGGGGGAGGATTAGGGTATTTGGGGTTTAAAAACCTCCACCTCTTCTCGGAGTTTGTACCAAAAAAAATTGCCTTGTTACGATTCAAACAAAATAATAAAATACGAGTTTTTTTGTTTGTGGTCACCATTGTAGGCCTATTATTAAAGTAGGTACAGTACATTAATTTTTAAAATGTGTTCATTAGTTAGTTACCAAAGCTGTGTAGATTATGATAACATATTTACAAAGGAAATAGGAATTATTAATGAATGTTGGAAGAACTGTTGAAGTGGGTAAGTCTTTAAGACTCGAAAGCAACAAAACTTTTTAACTGGAAACTATTCGACTGGTTGTTCCGAGAACACTTCGCAAATGAGTCGGCAATGAAAGAAGAACGAGATAGTTAAGGAGGGGGTGGGTAATTTCATCATTCAGCCCCCTAAACCACTTGTAGTTTGCGTAAATGTAAACAGCGGCAGTTTTAGAACAACTTACAAGTACTTGTTATAAATAGTGTGTTGTTTGAATGCTTTTAGTTTTGATAATCTAGTGCGTAGTTAGACTAATGTTAGTTAGTTAGTTAGTTAGTTAGTTACTGTGTAGTTTAAAATGGTATACTTATTCCAAGTACTAAGTTTAGTTTCCTAAGTTTACATTATGAATTCCAGTAAACGAACAAACCAATCTAGTATGCTCGTGCTTTTAGTAGGAAGAGTCTTAGAGAAAATAAGAATATGTTTTAACCATCAAAAGTGATAACATTTTTTTAATTTACAAACGTTATTTTGGCTGCAGGTGAGTTGTGGCCACACAAGCTGTTTACCTCTAAATAGACATAGACAGGTGAATTGCAGCCCCGCATTTTTAGAGCCACATACGGGCATGCCAGGGCTTTTGACCTGACCTACCCTAACCTAACCTAACAAACCTTCAAATTTCCCCAAAAGCATGGACCGACAAGAACTGAGGAAGTTTGGATATTACGAGGGATGTCGACATGAGACGATGATAGTTTTTCTCTGAAATTTAAGACAGCATGATAGAAAGCACACTGCTAATTAGGTGGACGCAACTCATACCTCTCTCTCAAGTGAGTGGGCCTCAACTCATACCTCTCTCTCAAGTGAGTGGACCGCATATCGTACCTCTCTCTCAAGTGAGTGGGCTACAACTCATACCTCTCTCTCAAGTGAGTGTGACGTAACTCGTACCTCTCTCTCAAGTGAGTGGGCCACAACTCATACCTCTCTCTCAAGTGAGTGGGCCACAACTCATACCTCTCTCTCAAGTGAGTGGGCCACAACTCATACCTCTCTCTCAAGTGAGTGGGCCACAACTCATACCTCTCTCTCAAGTGAGTGGGCCGCAACTCATACCTCTCTCTCAAGTGAGTGGGCCGCAACTCATACCTCTCTCTCAAGTGAGTGGGCCGCAACTCATACCTCTCTCTCAAGTGAGTGGGCCGCAACTCATACCTCTCTCTCAAGTGAGTGGGCCGCAACTCATACCTCTCTCTCAAGTGAGTGGGCCGCAACTCATACCTCTCTCTCAAGTGAGTGGGCCGCAACTCATACCTCTCTCTCAAGTGAGTGGGCCGCAACTCATACCTCTCTCTCAAGTGAGTGGGCCGCAACTCATACCTCTCTCTCAAGTGAGTGGGCCGCAACTCATACCTCTCTCTCAAGTGAGTGGGCCGCAACTCATACCTCTCTCTCAAGTGAGTGGGCCGCAACTCATACCTCTCTCTCAAGTGAGTGGGCCGCAACTCATACCTCTCTCTCAAGTGAGTGGGCCGCAACTCATACCTCTCTCTCAAGTGAGTGGGCCGCAACTCATACCTCTCTCTCAAGTGAGTGGGCCGCAACTCATACCTCTCTCTCAAGTGAGTGGGCCGCAACTCATACCTCTCTCTCAAGTGAGTGGGCCGCAACTCATACCTCTCTCTCAAGTGAGTGGGCCGCAACTCATACCTCTCTCTCAAGTGAGTGGGCCGCAACTCATACCTCTCTCTCAAGTGAGTGGGCCGCAACTCATACCTCTCTCTCAAGTGAGTGGGCCGCAACTCATACCTCTCTCTCAAGTGAGTGGGCCGCAACTCATACCTCTCTCTCAAGTGAGTGGGCCGCAACTCATACCTCTCTCTCAAGTGAGTGGGCCGCAACTCATACCTCTCTCTCAAGTGAGTGGGCCGCAACTCATACCTCTCTCTCAAGTGAGTGGGCCGCAACTCATACCTCTCTCTCAAGTGAGTGGGCCGCAACTCATACCTCTCTCTCAAGTGAGTGGGCCGCAACTCATACCTCTCTCTCAAGTGAGTGGGCCGCAACTCATACCTCTCTCTCAAGTGAGTGGGCCGCAACTCATACCTCTCTCTCAAGTGAGTGGGCCGCAACTCATACCTCTCTCTCAAGTGAGTGGGCCGCAACTCATACCTCTCTCTCAAGTGAGTGGGCCACAACTCATACCTCTCTCTCAAGTGAGTGGGCCACAACTAGTACCTCTCTCTCAAGAGAGTGGGCCACAACTCATACCTCACTCTCAAGTGAGTGGGCCACAACTTGTACCTTTCTCTCAAGTGAGTGGGCCACAAAGCATACCTCTCTCTCAAGTGAGTGGGCCACAACTCGTACCTCTATCTCAATTGAGTGGGACGTAACTCATACCTCTCTCTCAAGTGAGTGGGCCACAACTCGTACCTCTCTCTCAATTGAGTGGGACGTAACTCATACCTCTCTCTCAAGTGAGTGGGGCACAACTCATACCTCTCTCTCAAGTGAGTGGACCGCAACTCATACCTCTCTCTCAAATGAGTGAGCTACAACTCATACCTCTCTCTCAAGTGAGTGTGACGTAACTCGTACCTCTCTTTCAAGTGAGTGGGCCACAACTCATACCTCTCTCTCAAGTGAGTGGACCGCAACTCGTACCTCTCTCTCAAGTGAGTGGGCTACAACTCATACCTCTCTCTCAAGTGAGTGTGACGTAACTCGTACCTCTCTGTCAAGTTATTGGGCCACAACTCATACCTCTCTCTCAAGTGAGTGGACCGCAACTCATACCTCTCTCTCAAGTTAGTGGGACGAAACTCATACCTCTCTCTCAAGTGAGTGGGCCACAACTCGTACCTCTCTCTCAAGTGAGTGGGCCACAACTCATACCTCTCTCTCAAGTGAGTGGGACGTAACTCATACCTCTCTCTCAAGTGAGTGGCCCACAACTTGTACCTTTCTCTCAAGTGAGTGGGCCACAACTCATACCTCTCTCTCAAGTGAGTGGGCCACAACTAGTACCTCTCTCTCAAGAGAGTGGGCCACAACTCATACCTCTCTCTCAAGTGAGTGGGCCACAACTTGTACCTTTCT
Source organism: Timema bartmani (assembly GCA_902151455.1). Taxonomy (NCBI): domain Eukaryota; kingdom Metazoa; phylum Arthropoda; class Insecta; order Phasmatodea; family Timematidae; genus Timema; species Timema bartmani. The sequence continues at coordinate 114,558 of CABFWB010001930.1, read as the reverse complement.
CTCAAGTGAGTGGGCCACAACTCATACCTCTCTCTCAAGTGAGTGGGCCACAACTCGTACCTCTCTCACAATTGAGTGGGACGTAACTCATACCTCTCTCTCAAGTCAGTGGGCCACAACTCGTACCTCTCTCTCAATTGAGTGTTACGTAACTCATACCTCTCTCTTAAGTTAGTTGGCAACAACTCATACCTCTCTCTCAAGTGAGTGGACCGCAACTCATACCTCTCTCTCAAGTGAGTGGGCCACAACTGGTACCTTTCTCTCAAGTGAGTGGGCCACAACTCATACTAATCTCTTAAGTGAGTGGACCGCCACTCCTACCTCTCTCTCAAGTGAGTGGGCCACAACTCGTACCTCTCTCTCAATTGAGTGGGCCACAACTCGTACCTCTCTCTCAAGTGAGTGGGCCACAACTTGTACCTTTCTCTCAATTGAGTGGGCCACAACTCGTACCTCTTCTCAAGTGAGTGGACCGCAACTCATACCTCTCTCTCAAGTGAGTGGGCCACAACTCATACCTCTCTCTCAAGTGAGTGGGACGTAACTCATTCCTTTCTCTCAAGTGTGTGGGCCACAACTCATACCTCTTTCTCAAGTGAGTGGGCCACAACTCATACCTCTCTCTCAAGTGAGTTGATCACAACTCGTACCTCTCTCTCAAGTGAGTGGGACGTAACTCATACCTCTCTCTCAAGTGAGTGGACCGCAACTCATACCTCTCTCTCAAGTGAGTGGGCCACAGCTTGTAACTTTCTCTCAAGTGAGTGGGCCACAACTCATACCTCTCTCTTAAGTGAGTGGACCACAACTCCTACCTCTCTCAAGTGAGTGGGCCACAACTCGTACCTCTCTCTCAATTGAGTGGGCCACAACTCGTACCTCTTTCTCAAGTGAGTGGGCCACAACTTGTACCTTTCTCTCAATTGAGTGGGCCACAACTCGTACCTCTCTCTCAATTGAGTGGGACGTAACTCATACCTCTCTCTCAAGTGAGTGGACCGCAACTCATACCTCTCTCTCAAGTGAGTGGACCGCAACTCATACCTCTCTCTCAAGTGAGTGGGCCACAACTCATACCTCTCTCTCAAGTGAGTGGACCGCAACTCCTACCTCTCTCTCAAGTGAGTGGACCGCAACTCATACCTCTCTCTCAATTGAGTGGGCCACAACTTGTACCTTTCTCTCAAGTCAGTGGGCCACAACTCATACCTCTCTCTCAAGTGAGTGGGACGTAACTCATACCTCTCTCTCAAGTGAGTGGGACGTAACTCGTACCTCTCTCTCAAGTGAGTGGGACGTAGCTCATACCTCTCTCTCAAGTGAGTGGGACGTAACTCGTACCTCTCTCTCAAGAGAGTGGGACGTAACTCATACCTCTCTCTCAAGTGAGTGGGACGCAACTCATACCTCTCTCTCAAGTCAGTGGGACGCAACTCATACCTCTCTATCAAGTGAGTGGGACGCAAATCATACCTCTCTCTCAAGTGAGTGGGACGCAACTATTACGTGTCTCTCAAAAAGGCGGGCCGCAGCTCGTACACGATTTCGAGATTAGGCTGCAACTTAAATACACAGGTTATTTTATATGTATTAATAATTTCTGTGAACTGTGACAGCTAGAGGTCACATAACTTTACGTTACATGAAAATTGAAGATTTTGTAACAATATAAAAAGTTCATTCCTGTCGGATTCGGACTGTAGACATGGTTTTCAGAAGAAAGGGTTTGATACCAAGGGCACAAACATCCCCAGCCTTTCTCCGGGCCACAGCTCATCTCATTTCAATACCTCTCTGTCTCATAGGTATGAGAGTCATTTGGATCAGTGGTGGCGAAACCTTATTTGTGTACGGTGGAGGGACAATATACCAAAAATGATTTTGGGTGACTTGACTCGCCCCTCTCACAATCCTAAAGAGTTTAGGGGTCCTTCTTTAGAAATGTTTAGGCAGTTATTATTGGATGCCTTTAATCTTTTGAAATTATCCCCTCCTAGAATTTTTTTGAAAATAATCATTTCATAGAATCTATTAGAAGTGATATTACGTCAGAACATCTTTTTGAAATTGTGATGCCCCTAGAATCCATTTACAACGTAATCCTAGCCCTATTTTTTTAAAACTTTAATTTGATGCCTTAAAACCCTATTTGGAATTTATTTTTAATCGTATCTTATTAGTAAAAATAAAAAAACAAGGAAAATAACTCAAGAGGTGTCAAATTTATTCCAGAAGGGAATTTTTTCAAGGTATGGTGTCCATCCTGAAATTGCCTTTCCTCCATTTATCCCTACACTTATACCATTATTTGAGAAGGCCTACATTTTCGCACTTATAGAGATTTGGTGCAATGTATGTTTATATACGTTAAACAAATGTACAGCCCTTAAGGTATTTAATCTCTGCCTTTAATTACCATGAAATAATTTTCAGTGAGCTTCTACAGGCATTTAATATTAGTAATTTTTATTTTCCTATTGTAGTTGGGGGGCTGAGCCCCTCAAAGCACCTATAAAAGGTTGTCCTGGCTACGGTCTTGATTATATTACAAGTGAATTAATTAATGCAACTAGGACATATATTTTTAAATGTTAGTATTTGAAAAGGAAGTTTAGATTCATGGGATATTTTCCCGATTGTACTTTTAGAGCATTACTTTTCTAAACACTATTGTTGGTTACTTTTAGTTCAAATAATCTTTAAAATATTTTGTTTTAATCTAGTTTTAAAATTGAAGGAGAAGAACTGATATAGTATATAATGGTACTCCCAATAAGATGTATATTATGCACATATTATTGGGAGTACCATCATAAAATCTGTCTTGTCAAATGCACAAAAATCGGTGATAAATATAGTATCTTCCATGCCGTCAGTTAATATAATCATAAGGAGATATAAGGTAAGAGCACTGTATTAATTATTTCAATATCCTCTTCTTCATAAAGTTAGCTACGCCATTGCTTTTCTGCCTACAGGTTCGACAGAATGATTAGTGTTTGCTCTTTACTATATGGGGGGTGGAGGGGTTGAGGCTCATGGGTTTGAGATGAATTATCCCCCTCGTGGCGACTATACTGACAGGACAAGAGACTTCCTACCCTTGCCTGTGGGATGTTCCTCATCCGGTAATCCTGCCTGGCAGACTGCCTCCTCATGGCAGCTCCCGGGAGATGAATGGGGAGTGCCCCTCCCCTATACTCACCACTCACTAAGTGGTTGGCAGCTAGTAACTTCCAGAAAAGCCGGTCAGGCCACCTACAATAGCCCCATGGCTTCTTTGGTGCTGACTGACAGATCACAACTGACGGCTGACGGCTTTGAAAAGCTACTAGACCAAATTATGTATCCCTACGCCGAACCGTATGATCTGCAAAAAACATGTGTTTAGCAGCTGTCAGTCAGCACCAAAGAAGCCATGGGGCTACTGTACACGAGCTCCCCGCTGGGAAACCTAGGTTGATCGTCGTTTTAGGGTGATTCCTAAGGCTGGGTGCCTGACCTCCTCCAAGGGGGTTAGTAGGTCTACGTAAGCGTCTAGCAATCACGGAAGTAGGAGCCAATTTCTACAGCTGATGGAATATGTCCAAGGTGGGGCTGTTTTCCTAGCAGTCCAATGACGACGAGGTTTGACGGCAGCCACGGGGACATCTGTTCCTAAATTGCCCGCTGCATGTGTTAACGTGCGTGGCTGCGCTTGGAGGACACATCCGTTATGTGTTAGAGGAGCCTCTAAAGAGGTGTTTGTTTCCCAGATACTGGCCGCTGGACGAGTGAGCTTACACTTTGAAAAGTAGCTGACTTATAGCTTATAAAGTGTCAGATTAGAGACGTAGTGGTGTTTTTTATGTGCTTGATTGATTATAATTTGGTACGTTGTTTATTTTATCGTGGTTATTGACACATAATATGATAATGTAATCATGATAAATATTTATAGTGCTCCTTCCATTTAAAACTGGTGGTAGAACTTATTTTACTTATCCCAATCGTAATTTTTTATTTAAATTTAAACATTAATAAACTTATAGTGAGTTTAAGCTGATCAGAAAATTCCTGATTCCCATTCCAGTATAAGTAATCATTACTGTGAGATTGGGTCTGTTACTGTTCATTAAGTGGTTAATTATTGGTTTCAATGTTGCGCTTGAATAACCTGCAGTTATTATAAGGCAAGGAAACCTATATTTAGTTAGCCGTCATTTTACTAAACATATGAGAAATACAATTTTAAAGAACAAATATTTTTTCAGGTTCAAAGTTATTATTATTTAACTTGGTATAGCTCTCATCGATAGACACCCTCTACATTTCAAGATAATTTAATCTGGTTTGCCAGTGATGGGAAATTGGGTTTTGAATTAAGGCTATGTGTACTTAAAGTGGTTTCACTTACATTTTTTATTACTCTCATTCTATAAAAATTAAGGAACATTTACACCTAACTACTGTATATCATTGACTTGTCTTCTTTTTCTTTTTCCATGACACAAGCGACTGCTTACACCTAAAAATACTCCTCTTTTGCCCCCTCTTACCAATTCAGAACGATTAATAACATCGACAGGTCATATTTCTTCCAGCTAAGTACTTAATATTCCTTATGCAATTTTAACTTTGTAAAAAATGCTTTCTGGTTCATTTTCAGTTTGTAATTTATAGGTTTCCAGACAAACATACTGTAATTTTCCCTACCATATTATCAGTTCGTTTCATTAATCAATTTTAGTGCATCGCAAATGGTAGTTCCTTGTTAGATCAGCGAATTTTGTGACAGTTACAATATATCATAAATTACATTGAGAGTTAAACAGGGAAATTGGGAAACCATCTAATAAATAAGTGATACGTTACATCACACATACTCTCTCTCTCTTGATCCTATATTAACACTAGTTGGTTTACCCGTTTTCACACGGGGAGTTTATATATGAAGTAGCTTTGTTATTTTTAGTATAATAAAAATAACCACAGGGAATAGTCAATAAATCTTAAATCATGTTTGAATATTAATCCATTATTGGTTTATACTTTGATACAAAACCCTCGGTCCCGGCACAGATTTATCTGAATACCAAACCCTTCCTTCACCTCTGACAAGACGTGTATTAATCACGGCTTGTGAATGTGAGGGATGCCAGGCCTCCACCGTGGTTCGGATCCCACGTTAAACTGTAGGTCCTCCATTTCATCTCGCAATCACCCTACCATTGCACATTAGCGTAAGTGCGTATAAACCGAACGGGTAGTAAGACGCGGTGCTAATAATAATAATAATAATGATACAAAACCCGACAGTTGGCTGACAAAGTCACAATGTCAAAATAGAGATATAATTTGAATATGTTTTAAAAGCTGACAATTCTTTTGAAGATAAGTTAAAACTTATCTCTTAGCACACAATACTTTGAACTCCAGCCCATTGGTGCTAATAAAATAATGAATAAGAAAGAAGAGTGTCACAGAATAATTAATTGGTTCTTAGTGTTGTGGTTGAATCCAATGAAAAGTATTTTAGGATATTTCTACTAAATTTACCCTGACCTTCCTGCCTTGTTTAACATTTTTACCAGTTCTACCTATTTTAACTTTTTTGCACTTTTTAAAATGTTTACCCTCTTTATTCTAATTGTTATTATTATTTTTATTGTTATTTTTGTTATTATTCCATTTTTACTCTCCCCTTTTTCTCTTACTGCCCTATTTACCATTTTTACCCTCTTTCCATTTCCGTCCCGCCTATACTTTTCCCACTGTTAACCTTTAACCAAATATTTCCCTTTTTACGTTTTTAATCTTTTACCCCTTTTAAATAAATTTTTTATTTATTTTTTATGATTGACTTTTTGAACTCTTACAATTTTTATCCTTTTTGCCCTTTTTACCATTTATGTTAAACTCTGTCCTTTTTGCCCTTTTTAATATTTTGGTCTTGTTTAGAGGTTTTTGAAATTTTTTCCATTTTGATATCTACCATTTTTACTTTCTCTCTATCTTACAGGTAGAGAAAGTATGGTGATCGTCAAAAAAATCGAACTCGAGATTTTGATGAATTTTGACGTTTCATGACTTCCTGAATCCGAAAAAGTGGTTTTTGAATTTCCGTCTGTCTGTCTGTCTGTCTGT